>VZQC01012107.1:4796672-4918166 GCA_009823505.1 Rhizomys pruinosus
GGGGGGGGGGAGATGGGGAAAGTAGGAGTGTTAAACTGGAAGGGGAGGAGAGAGGGAACTACAGGGAGCATGGTGGGGGTCAAGGGAAGTCAGGAGAGGGGGAGGGGAGGATAATGAGGGTACTGGAGCTGAGGAAGGAGGAGGGAGGTGGGAATCAAAGAAAGAATAGAGATGACTGGATGTTGGGTGGCTAGGGAACCCAGAGAGTAATGTGATGTCCCTGAGACCTCAAGAGAAATGTACATACACTGTCTGAACATTAGTGCACAGGTATACCTGGGGACTGTATGTCAAGGAACACAGAGCCAGACAGATGATACCCCCTTTTGAGTGGTTGGTGAGAGTGAGCCAAGAGACTCTCAAAATAACACAGGCTATTGCCAAAGCACTTGATTTTCTCTTGGGACTAGAAAATAAGATCCTATTGTTCAAGACAGGACATAATTCAGAAACTGGACTTGGAGTAATGGAGCAGGAACTGACCTGGAAGCCTTCTACCTGAAGTTTAGTGCTCATAATGCTGGATAATATGCACACTGCTGAGGGAGAAAAGGGGGACTTTTTTTTTAAAGATAAGCTTTTCCAATGTAAAATAGGTTAGAATCTACAGAAAAATCATGAAAATAAGAAAGCAGCCCTGTATATTCTATACCCAGGACTCTTAATGCTAATTATTATATTAATAACCAATATCAACACATTATTATATACAATAATCTGTGGTGAATTCAGGTTAACTCCGTGTTCACCTGATGTCTTCTTTCTGTCCCAGGATCTCATGCTTAATCATAACTATAGTTTCTCTCCAGCATCCTTTTCGCTGTGATAGTATTGCATATTCATTTGTGTTTGAGCATCTCAAGAGTTTGAGAAGTATTTGTAAATGTCCCTTTAGGTATATAAGGGAAGAATAGTAAGGTAAAGAGCCATGATATTGAGGGCCCGAGTTATCAAAGTGCTGTCTCTGTTGACATTAACCTAGGTCACAACATGGAGTACTGTTTGTTAAATTTCTCTGTTTGTAATGTGTGTTAAATGCTTTTCTTACTGCTGTGACAAAACACCTTATAAAAAGGAACTTAAAAGAGGAATGGCTTATTTTGGCTTATACTACAAAGTGATACGATCCATTCTGGCTGGAAAGGCACGGCAGCAGCCCAGAGGGAGGCTGCTGGCTACACCGCATTCTCAGTCAGGAAACAAAGAGTGGACAGGAAACATAGCCAGTCTATAAGAGCTGGAAGCCCATCCCTAGTGACCCACTTCCTCTAGCGTAGCTTCACTTCCTAAAGGTCCTGCAACCTCTCAGACAGTGCCAGCTGGGAACGAGGAGTTCAAACACAGAAGCCTATAGGGGAACGTTCACACTTAAACTCCAGCACAAGGTTGCTTGTGGCATTTATCTCATGCTATGGTCTATTATCCAACACACCTTTATTCTTGTGTTGCTCTAATTGTTCCAGTTCTGTCCATCAATGAGATTTGTAAATTAATTTCTGCACACATTTTTCCTTGCCCCATTGTGGAGTTTGGTCTTCAACAGTCCTATACTTCCTATAATATTATTTATCCTCTGTAGTGTGTGTGTGTGTGTGTGTGTGTTCTAGTTTTACAATCAACTCTCTTCAAAGAATCCTAGTTTCTTTTATTACAGAATGTCATTATTAGAAAGTATTATTAAAAATAGGATATCCTGGGGCTGGAGAGATGGCCTAGCAGTTAAAAGCAGCAACTGCTCTTGTAGAGGACCTGGGTTCAATCCCCAGCACCCACGTGGCAGCTGAGAACTGTCTGTAACTCCAATTCCAGGAGAACTCCAGTTCCAGGGGAATCCGACACCCTCTTCTGATCTCCGCGGCATTGCAAGACATGGGTGCCCAAACCTACATGCAGACAGTACACTCATATAAATAAATAAATAAATAAATAAATAAACAAATAAATAAATAAAATTTAAAAAAGAAAATAGGATATCCTGGCATCCTGGATCTTGAAATGTTTGTTGCTACTGGAGTGGCATCAGTTCTAGGTTTCTTTGTCTGTCTGAAAAGGAGGCATATGTATGTATACTGATGGCAGTTCAGTATACATACATATGTAGATATAATGGATAGACAGATGATAGATAGATAGATAATAGATAGAAAATATATAGATAGATGATTGATAGATAGATAATAGATAGATAGGTAGTTAAAAGATAATAGATAGATGATAGATAGATAGATAGATAGATAGATTCATTCACACATATATCCATATGTAACCACTGCATCTTTATTAAACATGAATTCATACAAATCACTAAACTCAGTTGAATTAAAATCAATCACACTTAAACCTAGGCAGGTGGAAGAGCTGTACAGCCATGGACATGTTTTGAAAGCTATCCAAGAAAGTAAAATGTGTCATCTTTGAGCATCATGGAGAGAAGCAAAATAGCAGGTGCAAAGGCAATATGAGATATTTCTGGAAGATCACTTGCTTCAATTAGTAATAGATGAATTAGTAAAACTATTTTCCTAATTTCTCAACCTTTATATCATCAGAGTTTTCCTAAATGTTTCAGTTTGATCTGATGTGCATTTACTGAACCCAGCTGCAGCACCATTGATATATTATCAATAAGGGGAAACGGAGCCATGCAAGCAAAATGCAGGGGAGAAGAAAAGTCCAGGTGTATGGATCCCACAAAGAAATACAGTTGAGGAGGCCTTTATATGGCTCAGGAGTAGAGGAGGTGGCCTCATATTATCTATTAACCCCCAAAGAGGCTGAAAACCACCAACGAGTAGTGGGACACCATTCTATATTAGAATGCCATCATAGCAATATTCACCACTGAAACAACATCAGTTGAGAATAAAATTATATAAAAATCAGGTTTTTGTTCTTTCTACCTGGTTCTAGCACAGAGTTTCAAAGCCTCTTAATGTTCCTTGGGTGATGGGGTGTCTTTGTTTTATTTATGGGTTGGACCTCTCAACCGCTTCAAGATAGAGGCTGGTCACCAGAAAAACCCAGCAGGGAACTAAATGTCGGGGTCTGCCACCACCAGATTTATCTGGGACAACAAAGGGGCTGGGAAAGTCAATTCAGTGGGCTGCCAATGAACAATTAACAATGATGCCTCCATAAAACTTCTGACCGCCAATATTCAGGGAGATCCCTGACCTGGACCTGCTGATGGTCCAGGACATAGGTACTCCATGACTACACCAAAGCAGAAGCTCCTGCATTTGGGACCATTCCACACCTTGCCAGTCTCACAAGTCAGCTGGCTATTGATGTTGCTTATACTAAAGTGGTAACATTATATAGTATCTTAGTGAGTTCTACGGAGTAGTCAGCTGCAGGAAGGTGCAGGTGGTTTGGGGACCCCATTGGTCATTGGGACCTGAGAGCAGGGCCGTCTTCACAGCATAAGTACCATGGATCACTAATTCCTACACTGAATAGGGTCAAAGCATAGCTCCTTCAGATCATAGACTTGACTGCAGATTGCAAACTGAAGTTAAGAACCTCCCTGTGGATCAAGTCGCTGGCCCAGTTGTGCAAAGTTACTTTAAGTTACTTTGATTCAATATTTTGACTTTCCATTCTGAATAACACATACCTTAAAGACAAAAGGAAATTAAACTGTTTCCACTGCTCTTAATTTTATAATAATCTTAAATTGTTTATATGCATACATAAATGTGTTAAACATACAGAAGATTAATGTCACTTTGTATCTAGGTTTTCAAGGGAAGAGTAAGTTGATACAAATAGAAAATTGGAGCAATTAAGAGGGGAAACCCTTCCTTTTATATGTACTGAGAAAATTAGCATGAACTCATAATTTTTTTCTTCCTTGCAAATACCTTTTTCCAGGCTTTGAATAGCAGTCAAGTATTAGTGGCCGATTAGCAATTAGCACTCTAGGTCCAGATTTTGGTCTGTAAATGCCTTTTCCTATGGAAATGAGCTAAGGTTAACTAGGAAGTAGTTAACTTTGAGACCAATTAGAAAATAAAGGGGAGGAGTGTCAGACATTGTGGGAACATAAAAGCAAGGAAGCTGTCAAAAAATAAATGTTTGTAGGTTGGGGATATAGCTCAGTAGCAGAGCACTTGCCTATCGACAATGTCCTGAGTTCCAAAAGTCTCCTCTCCTCTCCCCTCCTGTCCCCTCTCCTCTTCCTCCCTCCCCTCCCTCCCCTCAATGGGCTCCACTGGCCAGAGATAGAGCATAAAATAGGACTACAGAAGACTAAACCAACTACATTTGTAATTTCTTATTTACATTAAACTTAAGTGTACCTGCTAGTCACCTTTGGCAGTTACTAGGACAATAGATCATTATTTAAAAATTATAATTAAGGGGAAACAGATCAGGTATCTATCCTGTTTTTGGTAAACAGATATTTCAGAGCCACCAAATGGGTTTTTATAAGAGAACTCTAGTTTATAGATACAGCAAAATCATGTCATTTGATAATCACTTACTTTCAACTACAAATAAATAAACAAATATCTCCAGAAATATCGAACAAAACACATAGTTTCATCCAAATGCTTTTAAAAAATCTTTTATTGAAGTTTTGTGCATTTCATACATCACTTCTCACTTCAATCCAGACTCATTTCTCCCTCCATGCCCCCTGCCCCTCCCAAGTTCATGCAGTCTGCCATACATGTCCTGTTTCCCCTCCCAAGTCCATGCAGTCTGCCATACATGTCCTGTTTCCCCTCCCAAGTTCATGCAGTCTGTCATACATGTCCTGTTTCCCCTCCCAAGTCCATGCAGTCTGCTATACATGTCCTGTTTTCCCTTTTGAGTCTTGGGAGGTAGAGAAAAGTGAATCTCTGTGAAACTAAGGCCAGCTTTGCCTACAAAGAGAGTTCCAAGACAGCTGGGGCTACCAGGAGACCCTTTCTAAAAAAAAATTAAAGTCATTTTTTTATCTCTTACTACTATATGCTACAATATTGACAGATGAACTTTTATATCTCATTTGCTTTAAATTATTTGAGAAACAAAATTAAGGAAAATATCTGCACCAAGGGTAGTAAATGTTTATAATGGTTGAAGCCAGATTAGTTCTTGGAGGCTTAAGATATAGTTTCTCAATTTCTGCATATATTGGAAATTTCCATTGTTCTTGTTTTTTGAACACTTTGTTTTTGACAATTCTGTACATGTATATAATAAATTTGACATTTTCATCTCACACTACTCTTCCTTATCCCCCCTCCTCTCCTGATGAAAACTTTCTTCCCCACATGCCCCTCCATTTATTGGATATTTTCTACTAATACATTTTAAAATTAAAAAAATAATTACTAAAACATGAATTCATCTAACTCTCATGAAACCCAGCCTTTTTGTCCATTTCTGGGATAAAATTAAAACATGAAAAGATGAATAATTAATCCATAAAATCCAACCTTAGAAACTTTATATTGGAGCTCAGGATATAGACAGGTAATTCTGACAAAGGTGCATACTAGTGATAATTCCCACAGGAGGGGGGGGCCTTTGGCAAGTTCTGCGGTATTTCTGACATGTTGTGCATGCAAAGTATTTGAGTCATTCTGCCTACCATTCTTAGAAATGCTTTCTGAAATCCTAAAAAAGGCAAATCTTGAAGATCATGGACCAAGTTAATGAGTGGAGGGCAAACCAACATTCCCCAAAGTTAATTCTTCACAGCAGCTGTGCTGTCACTCAACAAAGCAGCAGCTTCTCCAAGGACAGATGAAGGACATCAAGCTGACTATTAGATGAATTAGAAAAACCATCAGCATGGGGACAACTAAGATATCCAGCTTGTGGACTAAGCAGCTAAGGGGATTTCAGCCTCGTCAGAGTCAGAGTATAGACTGCCATTGTTGGACTACGCGGACTGTATCATGGAAGCCAGTGCTTAATGGACTTCATTTAGGACACCCTGGGAGGGAAAGACCCCAATGTGGAGCACGAGGGCAGGATTGATGGTTGTTTGGGCTTGCCAAGGAAGAGCCTTCAAACACTTCCTTAAGGAAAACATGACATCTTTTAGCAAAAAAAAAAAAAAAATCCTCCAATTCAGATGATATCTGTATGTATGTATGTATATATTTATATATATATATATATATATAACTATTTATATATATGCATATATATTGAAGCAATACAAGTTAGAGAGAACAAAAACAAAACTGGAAAAAAACTCTGGAAAGACTCAGAAAAAGATGCAAGACATGTATGGCAGAGTGCAGGCACTCAGGTGAGGTGGGGGGCATGGAAAGGGAAGTGATTCTAAATTCAATTGAGAAATGATATATGATTGATAGAAAAAATAAATAATAAAAATGATAAAAAAGAACACCCAATAGCAAAGTTTCTCAATAGAACAAGTTAGAAATTAGGCTTCACTTAATTTGCCAATGAAAGGCTCCAACACACATGGTTGAAAACTCATGATACTCTTGAGAATTTATTATGTTAGTCCCTAGAAACCATGCTTTGTGTGCCATGCTTTGTGGCTTGAGGAGTGTGGTGGTTTGAATAAAAATGTCCCCCATAGGCTTCAAATATTCAAACATTTTATCCCCAGTTGGTGGCGCTGTTTTAGGGGGGTCTTAGAAGGTGTGATCATGCTGGAGGAAATATGTCACTAGGGGCAGGCATAGAGAGTTCAACAAGCCTTGCCAGTCTCCAGTTGCTCGCTCGCTCTCTCTCTCTCTGCTTCCTGTGCTCACTGGAAGATGTGAACTTTGGCTTTCTGCTCCAGCTCCTGCTACCATGTCTCCCCAGCACGATGGACTCTAATTCCCTGGAACCGTCAATTGTAAGCTCAAATAAACTCTTCCTTTTATAAGTTCCCTTGGTCATAGTGGTTTTATCACAGCAAGAGAAGAATGACTACTACGGGGAGTTTAGTTACTGCTGTTCATTACTTTTCTCATGCTCTGACCAAGGACTTGACAAAAGCAACTGAAGGAGGCTTTATTTTGACTTGTTCACAGGAGTTCATGGAGGAGTAGAAGCTGAGGTGGGAGGAGCTTGTGGCTCAGCTCGCTCACATACTGGAGGATGGGGACACAGAAAGCTAGACTGGAAGCAGGACTGACCTATAATCCCCAAGGCCCACCTCCTGAAACAATAACAGTAACTTTGAAGGGAAGGAAGGTCAGGGGAATTGGTGTTACTCCATAGTCCAGCAATGTTTTTCATAATTCAATTTAGTGATCAACTTACTTAGAAACTACTCCTTTTAAAACTGTGCCCTTGGCAGATAGCTCAGTGGTTAAATTGCTTGCAGAACAATAATGAAGACAGGAATTGGAGTCCCTGGTACCTATATAAAGCCAGGCATGCATGACGTATGCATATAATCACAGTATTCAATAGGCAAAGATGGGATCCCCAGGGCTAGCTCCATAGCTAGATGAGTTAGAATCGGCATGCTTAGGGTTCAAGATTTTGCCTCAATAAGTGAAATACAGAGCAATCAAGAAGACATATCTCACAGCCATCTGAAGGCATCTACTGCTTCATTACATCCACCTTGTTCAGATCATCCATCCTAAACCTATATTTCAGAATTTTACCTAATCCAAGAGTGACAGTGACCTCACTCTTAGTCTGCTCAGGATACTGTAACCGAGCAACATAAATTCAGTGGCTTAAGCAATAGGAATCCATTGTTCACAATTGGAGGCTGGTGTTTGAGATCAGTGCCAACATGGCTGAATTCTGGTGAGGGCCTCTTTCTGCCTTACAGACTTCCTTCTTCCTGTGTCCGCACATCATAGAGGACTGAGGACCATCATCTCTCTTCTTCTAAGGATACCTCCCAATCCTATCAGATCAGGCTCTATTCTTCTACTTCATTTAACCCTAAGTACTTTTAAAAAGATCTCATCTCTGAACACCATCACACATCCCTGAGATAAACCATAACAACAAAAGAAGAAGCTGACTCATCTAAAATCTCAAGAAATTCATCACCCAAAAGGCTGTTCCACCATCAGGAAAGGATCATCCAATTAAGGTCAGCAACCACTTGAACACAGAGACTTCTGAGTAGGCCTGTTTTGAGTCTCAGCCACCTAAGGGGCTCCTTTTGAACTTAGCTACAACAGGCGACATAAGACAGAGACATAGGATCAAATGTTTTAGGATCAATGGAGACCAGGGATTGAACTCCACTTTTATTTCATACAAACTGCCTATAAAATGTAAGTTCTTGGCAATGAACTTGACCCCCACAAATCTTTACAGATCTGTAAAATAGATAATAGAGTGCTTCTCCTGGGATCCAATGAAAACAAGGTGTGTTCGGTATTCGCCAGGTGTAAGGCATTGTAACAGTAGCCAGTGAAGTTAGGACTGTTGTGTTTCATACTGCAGACTATGAACTTGACTCATGGAGAAGTTAAATAACTTGTCTACTCATGGTCACACTGCTAATGACAAGAGGAGGAATAGATCATGTGGCACAAGGGAGGCTCTCAACCATCCATCCCTCCTCGTCCTATGTTCTTCTCTCTATTGCTAATAAATCTGGGGCTTGGGCAGTTTATCCCCTTTAAAATGTAAATATTTTAACTAGGACAAATAACACATCAAAACACATGAGTCACGAAATCCAATTAGTGTTTTCTAAATTTCCCTGAAGATAAAAATCACCTGGGGCATTTGATGTATCTCCCCAATTCCCAGGAATCTGCCTCAGAGATGCTGAACTGGTGAGTTGGAGATTTGTGTTGCTAAAGAATTTGACTAGCTGATGTCAGAGCTTTCCTGTAGTAATATATTTGGCTTAATTACACAACTTATAAACACTTTACTATTGAATTTGGCTCTAGTTAGGGAAATATCCTTTCACAGTTCCTATGCCAATCAATCAGTTAATACATTATGCCTGTTTTATAGGAAATTATTCTGCCTAGGAGATGTTGGCTAGGGGATTTAAACCCGCCCCCCAAAAATTATAAAGGCCTTTTGCCTACAAGTGGGATATATGCAAGGAGAAAGGCAGTAAGTCCCTGTTGTCAAAGACCTGGTGTGAGCATGAAAAATGTTATGAGACGTCACTTGCTAGCATACAACTGGCCTCTGAAAAGGCTAGACAGCATTACCAAAGGCCACTAAAGCAATACAGCAAAATATTGGTCTCCCTGAGACAAGCAAGACTCCTCCGTCAATATCAGCTACACCTCAACAGCCTGGAGATACTGTGCAACAGTGGCAGCCAAGTGTCTATATATATATCCCAAATCTATTTGGCTATTAGCTCTCTCCTTGGAGGAATAACTCACAGCGGATTCCACAAGCTTGTGTCCTCTGGTGGTTGGGTGATGTTGTGAGCCACAGTAAGAACTTGTCACCCTTTATAGAGAAACCACAGTTTGCGGATTAGCATGCCATCCAAGCATCTGTGTCTATGCTCACAGCTTAGCTTGACATAATAAGTGGTACTGCTTAAATGCCTGTACATCCAATAGCTTGTGCTTTGTTAATATGACTAAAAAGGGTATCACTGGGAAAGCTGTCAATCCATGAAGGGAAACAACCTGAACAGACTGGAGTCCAAAATGACAATTCCAAAGAAATTAGACTGTTTTTTTCTCACCCACTTGTGCCCCTTTCCCAAAGCCCAGGGAACAAACTGCGGAAGAGGAGGCATGGTAGATTGTAAGGGCTGTGGAGAGATAGGAGTGAATCATGAGACTACAAGAATATAGTCTGGACTCCTGAATGATCAACATGTCTGTGCATACAAGCTTCTCCAACTGGTCTATGGGAACCTTGGGTTGTTCAAAATTTGGACATAGATACTTGCAAAATGCACCAATTACCTGATTGTATGACATAATGAGTGACATCAATGCTATCTGCAAACAACTGTGTCATTGTATTGTATAATCCCTTAAAAAATAAATTAATTAATTAAAAAAAAAAGTCAACCAGCAGTGAGTGCTGTGGGAAAGGGGTCATTTGATAATAGAAACTGATAATCCTTGAGATTCCTCCTAAGACTCAGATGCTCTAACTGTGCATGGTCAAGGGCATGTGTGTTATTACCTTTCAGCTGCTAAGTACAGACATCCAACAGTGAAGACATGTTGTTATAATGGAGCCCGTCTTAAGAACGTTGAAACCTGTCAGGAGCGAGCTGCCCGGGTTACCAGATGCCCTCGCTGTGTCAGAGCTTTCACTGATTGCTATGTGATAGCAAATACGATCCGAAGTCAAGACACTTTTAAGGAAGAACACTTCTACGCAACAAGGAGCAAGAAAAACAAATAAACTGTGTATCCAATGGGAGCGAGCCAATGTTCAGACTTGAGTGTGCCACTCGTCCTGCACACCGTCCTCTGTGCTCCAGGCTTGACCAACCTCCTGGAAAACCATTTGATCTGAAGCCCTGCCAGTCCGGGAGATGGAACACACATTTTCTCTTTTTGACTGTGATAAGTTCCAGAAAAAAGTGAATTAGTCACAACTTTTAAAAAAGAAATAAAAAACAAATAAAATATAAAAGAAATAAAAAACAAAAAACAAACAAACAAACAAACAAAAAAGAATTTGACTAGCATGTCCTATAACTCTGTGGCTTGGGGAAGGTCAGGAAAGCACCATATTCACCACAACCAATAGGAAGAAGATGCCTATGGGAATTGCATGACTACTTAAATCATACCATCAGCAAGAAAATTCAGGAGACTTGGCTTCATCATATCTCTTCATTTTACTAATAGAGAAACTGAGTCCCAACCAGAGTGCATGACTTGCCCAAGGTCACACAGTTGAGATATCACAGGCATTGAAGTTAAATGAATGTTTCCTGACTCCTAAGTCACCTTCCTGCATTCTAACATCTTCAAGATAAGCAAACATTTGTTTGAACTACAGGATACAGAAGTAAAAAGCCACTGAGAAGCCAGGGAGATACCCAAGTAGAATGAGTAGGAGTGTTACAACATGGTCACTCTAGTTGACAATTTCTTGACTGCTGGTTGATGTAGGAAGGCTCAGCCCACTGTGGGCAGTATCACCCCTACACAGGTGGGTCTACACTGTACAAGAAAGCTGAATAAGCCCGGGGAGAAAGTCATAGTCTCTGCTTCCATTCCTGCCTTGACTTCTTGCCCTGACATAACTCAGTGATAAATTGTGACCCAGGAGTTGTAAGATAAAATAAACCCTTTCCTCCCCAAGCTGATGCTGGGCATGGTGACAGTATGTAAGATAAATATCTTGTTGTACACCATAAATCCACATAACTTGCAGTTGTTGGGATTAAAGTAAAATTGAAAAAGTAAATGTGGAGCAGACACCTGTGTGGATGTCCTCCAGCATCTCAGGACCCAGCATGAGAAGCTTTAATGAAGGAAGGAACTAGAATAATTGACTCTGATATGCTCTGTCAGAACCAACATCCTTGTATTCATTCATATTTATAGTTCCTTGCTCTTGCCCCTACTTGTTTCTTTCATCCTTTTCTCTTTGCTGTATACCTTTTCATGGATATGTTCCCAGAAAACTATTAAGATATTTTACTTATTTTTTGGATCTATACAAAGTGCAGAATTCTTATCCAATGCCTAAAAATAATCAGATTTTTCTTTTTCTCATTGATAAAACCAAAACAACAACAAGATGACTGCTTCCCAGACAAGGCTCCCCTATTGGTCACTCTGACCACTTCATTTTTTTTTTTTTTGACTTAGTCCTTCAAAAAAAAAAAAAAAAAAAAACCAGCAAAAGCAGCCAGGTCCTATATGATGCAAATGTGAACTGTACAGGCTGGCTGGGATGTGAGGCTGTGTGTTCCTGGTCTATGGGACAGGGTCTCACATACAATCTTATTCCTCTACAAGGCTTCTTTGTTGGAGGGTATATCATGACTTCAACCAGAAGGAATGTGGAGGAAAACTCAAGGAGAAGTGAGAAGCTTAGCTTTGCTAGGACTTCCCAGGGATCATGGAGAAGGGCATGTTGGGACTTTGGAAACAGGAGCAAGAAAAGCAGTGGATTCTTCCAGGCTGTTAGGGAGCAGTCCGCTGGGTGCCTACGAGAGCTGAATTCTATGGGAAGTCAGGAATGCAAGACAAACCCTGGCAAAAGTAGCTAATCAACAGGTTCCTCACAGGGACTCTACTGATTCCCTGGACTGGAGGTTTCCAAAGCTGACCCCACCAAAGTACTGAAATGTAAAGGAAGATGCGAGAATATGGGCTTTCACTTTGATTCTTCTCACCAGAAGCTCCTGGGTATGCTTTTAAATTCCCAGTAAGCATGCTGTAGTGCAAGGTGGAGGCCACTCTCTTTCTATGGGAGGAAGATGGAAGAGCCTTCACTAAACTCTCAAACTGTTGTCCTAGCTTCAAATCCTGGCTCTGTCATTTGTGAGCCACGTGACCACAACTTCTTTTAGCCAGAATTCCTTCCTCGGTCAAATGGGAATGATACTGATCAGAAGGACAGCAAAGGGATGTTGTGACAATGAGGTGAAGGGATATATGTCCAACACATAGAGAAGCAGGCAGAACTTAATGTGCCAGCTTTATATAATATCATAGATATGTGTATATGTCTGATTAGATTTAATTCTTAAAATCTGTTCTGTAACTTTTCAGCAAGGAAAAAATTCTAAAGACCCCAAACAATGGGCCGCAAATAATGAACATTATTTTCGGCCATTTGTTGACTCCAAAGCAAAATCGAGACATAAAATGAAGCTACGTTCAGTCACCAAGACTGTCACCAAACTATTTATAATGCCATTTCTCTGTGACTTTAAGTGACAGATTTGCCCTGTTTGTTACATTGCACTGTAGTTAATGTTAAAATGAGTTGTTATTCCCAAGAATGCTTGAGTGCCTTATATTTATGGTGGGTTCCTGGGGGAGCCGTTGCTTATGATAAACTAAGAAACAAATACATGTCCTTCATCCACCCATCAAGTACTCTAGTAAGGGGTTAGACCAACAGAGATTAGAATTATGTTTCTGATGATTTGGCTACTTTGTAAACCATTTGTGCAATTAGCTACATTTTCTTTTTTGGGGGGGGCGTCTTTTTGAGACAGGGTCTCCTTTTAGTCTTAGCTGCCCTGGAACTCGCTGTGTAGACCAGGCTGGCCTTGAACTCACAGAGATCCACCTGCCTCTGCCTCCCAAGTGCTAGGATTAAAGGTGTGCGCCACTGCACCTGGCAACGACATTCTCTAAGCAATGGTCTCTTGCCCTGAAATGAGGCGATGATATCAGTTACATCTTCCATGGAGCTTTTGCGGGGATAACTGAAAGGAGTCATAGACATTCAAAACCGTCCTTTCCGCTTTGGCTTTGTTTTTACTGCTCCTCCCCCATCCAGGTTCGCTGAAGCCTCATATTCTACCTGAGAGACTTAGAAGGGCAAAGAGCACGTCTGGCTTTTTTACCATGGCCTGTCTAGTACCTGTCACAGTGCATGGCTCACAATAGGTGCTCAATAAATATTTGAAGAATGGAGGAGTGAAGAATCATCAGCTTCCTAGAGAACTTAGGAGCCCTGTGTTTTGTTGCGTGTTTTTTTACCATCCTTTTCCACTTTCCTCTAGAGTCTATTTCCTTCCCTCTCTGAGGTTCTAGCCATTGAACAATACTCTGACAGTGGATATTTTTGTATGAAGATGCTGGGTGTTGAGCTTTCTCTCCATCTGTCTTTATTCCTGTTCTACTAATAGCTCTGTGGATTTTTTTTCCCTGATAAAATGAATGGCAGCTCTGAGCGAAGAGCACCTTTGGCAGTGACCCTGGTGATATTAAGTTATTTTAAACCCGTTATGTCTCATCTACTGGGCAGTCCAAGATGAGCTCTATAGCCCTTACCAGAAATACATCACAGACCAGCTGTTTGAAGAACACTAAGTAATGAGTTTCTCTTCCTTTCCTAAATGATGTACAAAGTCAAAGAGAAGTCATATGCCTAGCTGGAAGGGGAAAGCTTAGTTGATGGTTGGCACTGGATACCCACTTCTCTGGACCCAAAGACAGAGGTAAAATTAGAAAGGGGAAATCTGTCTTGACCAACAACCTTTTCCACCTTTTCTTCTAACTTCACTCTTAACTGACTTCCCCAAAAGTCTTGGCTTCCCAACATTTAAATTTTATTTAGCTATCATAATTTCACTCCCATGGTGTTCCCAGTTTGTTAATTTGCTTTTGTAACTCACATTTATATGTTGGTTAATGAACTAGTGTTCCAACTTACTTAAAAAACAAATTGAGCTTCCTTTGCTATTATCCAATGGGCTTTCTACCAAATGTGTGCCTATTGTCCCCCAGCATCCCAGCTCCAGAAACTGGCATGGAGATTAGCATCTAATAGCTTCCTAAGAAATATATGTGGAGAGAATAAAATAGAATGTTCTATGAAGAAGGACTTGATATTGGTTTTTATTATGACAGAAACCCAAGATATCACCTTAAACTATTTTCTTCCTCTCTTATACAAATGTTTAGAGGTTGGCAGTTCAGGGTTGATGTGGTAGTTCTGTGTCATAAGAGAACCCTGTGGGAAGCTCAGTGCTTTTGTAAGTCTTAGTGATAGAGATCATCCTGTTACCTGACATGAGCCAGACATGGAATGACAAATATATGCGGCTCTTTCCCACAGCCCATCTACATATACCAGTCTCTTATCCTTGGTTCAAAAAGAAGTTCAGACTTCTACCTTTCCTCAGAAGCTTCCAAATGTCACCACTGCAACTGATCTTATATGATGCCATTTGCTTTAATGGCAAGAATAACTCCCACTGTCACCATATAAAATGCTGGACAAATGATCATATTTGCTTCTTAATAACCTTATTTACCTAGATCATCTTAGCACTGAGGTGTAGTTCAGTGGTACAGCAATTGCCCAACATGCAGAAGTCCCTGATACCATCTTCAACAACACATATACATGTAAGTGGGTCATATTATTTTCCATGCTTTGCAGGTGATGCAGCTAAGACCCAGTGAGGTGGGCGCTATACTGAAGACACATAGCTAGTAATGCTGAGGATTTTTACATTCCAGTCTTTCCGACTTCAAGTCTCACATTCCAGTAATCAGTGGTTTTTTTTCAACGTTAAAACACAAGTCTGCTTTCACTTGTGATTCCTAGATTTTATAGAGACACATAAAATTATTCACTCACAATATGTAGTTGTATGAAAACTTACAAAATAAATGTATTAAAAAAATAATTCCATTGAGGATATTTTTCCTTTAATGTGGCCATTGCTATGCAAACACTGCCTATTGGAGGTGAACATTTTGTACATTTTCCAAGAAACCTTACCCAGACTTGAATTTATGAACGGGACCAAGTTGTCAAGTTTTACACTAAGTGGCACGTGATGCGACGTTACCAAAAATCAAGCTTTTTGTGTCTAATTTTTCACTGGGTTGCAGGCTTTAATTTAGCTGTCAGACCCTGGGTCTTTTGCCAGCACCAATAGGGGACTGTGGCAGGGATGATAATTATTTCTAAATTCTAGTACCTCCTTCTTTTACCTTCTGGTCTCAAATACTCAACAGCTTCAAGTTAATTTCCTCTCTTATTTTCTTCATTAGTTGGCAAACTCCCACTGCCAACAAAACAAACCACCTGCTAAAAATGCCAACATGGAGTGTTCAAAATATTAAAACTATCGCAGAATTGTAAACAGGATACTGCAAATTGCATACAGACCCCCACTCAAAAGATCATCCATCATGACCAAGTTGGATTCATCCAGAGATGCAGGGATGGTTCAACATATGAAATCAATAAAACATAATCAAGCATATAAATGACTGAAAGACAAAAACCACACCATATCTCAATTGAACGGAAAACCTTTGACAAATCCAGCATCCCTTCATGCTTAAATCTTAGAGGAATTGGATTGGAGGGATCATTCCTCAATGTACCAAAGCCATATACAGGAAAACCACAGCCAATATCATCCTAAAAGGGGAAAAGGGACCAGACAGAAACATCCTTTAAAGTAGGAACTCAGCAGGCTGCCCCTGTCACCACTCCCTCCTCGTATAGGCTTGAAACACACTTGCTAGAGCAATAACAAGGCAAGGAAAGGAAATTAAAGCGTATCTAATTGGAAAAGATGCACATCAAGCTATCCCTATTTGCTGCTGATATGATTGTTTACTTAAGGGATGCTAAAAAACTCCACCAGAAAACTCCTAGGGAATGATTAACAGCTTCAGCAAGTGGCAGGATACAAAATTAACCTAAAAAAAATCAGTGGCCTTTCTTTACACTAACAAACAAGCACATGAGAAGGTTCAAGGAGACTTCCACTCACATAGCCTCCAAAACAATAAAATACCTAGGAACAGCCTAACCAAAGACACCAAAGAATCTCTACAAAAAATATTTTAAACCGTGAAGAAAGAAATTGAAGGACATCAGAAGATGGGCAAAAACCTCCCATGCTCATGGATTGGAAAATTAACATTGTAAAAATGTCCCACTCTACCCAAATTCTTGTACAGATTTAAGGCAACCCAATTAAAAATCCCCAAGAGTTTTTCACAGGCTTGGAAGCAAGTCCTTAAATTCTATTGGAAAAACAAAGACCCTGAGAGCCAAAACAACCCTGAGTGAAAAAGAGCAACACAGAGGGAGATCTCTATACCAGACCTTCAAACTATCCTACAGGGCTATAGTCATAAAACAGCTTGGTACTGCACAAAACAGACTGTTGACCAAATGGAACAAAACTGAAGATCCAAACTGAGCACATACAATTTCGGCCATCTCATTATTTGACAAGGGGGCCAAGAGACACAATGGAGAAAAGACAGCATCTTCAGCAGTGTTTGGCAAAACGGATCACCACTTGTGAAGAAATGAAATTAAACCCCTTCCTTTTACCTGCACAAAAGTCAACTTCAGGTGGATTAAAGCCTCAACGTGAAACCCCAAAACTCTGAAGTGATAGAAGAAACTGTTGGTTCAAGACTAAAGACATAGGGTAGGAAAAGACTTCCTAATCAGACAGCAGCTGCGCAAGATTAAGGGCGACAATTGACAAATGGGACCTCATTAGATCAAAAGCTTCTGTACATCAAAAGAAACAATCAAGGAAGTGAAGAGAAATCCCACCAGAGTGGGGGGAAACCTTCACTGCAGAAACATCTGACAAAGCCATTTTTTTCCAGTATATAACTTACTCAAAAAACAAGAAGAAAGAAAACAAATGACCCACTCAAGATGGAGGCAAAGGCTGAACAGAGACTTCACAGTGAGGATTAGAGATGTCTGAGAACATCTAAGAAGTGTTCAACATCACTAATCATTAAGGAAATGCAAATCAAAACCACTTTAAAATATCACCTTACTCCAATAAGACTGGCTAGGATCAGAAACACAATGATACCAAGTGCTGGACGAGAGCTGGGGAAAGGGGAAACTCATCCATTGCTGGTGGGATTTGTTAAACTCATACAACCACTGTGAAGCAGTGTGGAGAACCCTTGTACAGCCACTATGGAAAGCGTGTGGAGAACCCTTGGAAGACTTGGAATTAACTTCCCACCTGACCCAGCCATACCACTCCTAGGCTGCACCTCAGACTCACCCTACTGCAGAGAACATGCATGGCCATGTTTATTCAGTCATGCACTCTCACAATAGCAAGGAGCTGGGGCTGGGAGAAGGCCTGTGGGTTAAGAGCACTGAATGCTTTGCAGAGGACCAGGGTTCAACCAGACCACCAGCACCCACATGGTGGCTGAGAAACCATCTGTAATTCTAATTCCAGGAGAATCCAGTTCCAGGGGAATCCGACACCCTCTTCTTACCTATGAGGCATAGTATGACACAGTTCACAAACCTACATGCAACAGTACATTCATACAAATAAATAAAATAAATAAATAAATAAATAAATAATAAATAAATAACAATCACAATAGCAAGGAGCTGGAACCAACCCAAATGCCCCTCAACTGACGAGTGGGTAGAGAAAATCTGGTACAGCTACACATGGAGTTCTATGCAGTATCACCCCTACACAGGTGGACCTACACAGTACAAGAAAGCTGAATAAGCCCAGGGAGAAAGCCATAGTCTCTGCTTCCATTCCTACCTTGACTTCTTGCCCTGACATACCTCAGTGATAAATTGTGACCTGGGAGTTGTAAGATGAAATAAACCCTTTCCTCCCCAAGCTGATGTTGGGTGTGGTGTTTATTAAACATAAAGCAAAGCAGGACAGTATGTAAGATAAATATCTCATTGTACACCATAAATCCATATAACTTGCAGTTGTTGGGTTTAAAGTAAAATTGAAAAAGTAAATGTGGAGCAGACACCTGTGTGGATGTCCTCCAGCATCTCAGGACCCAGCATGAGAAGCTTTAATGAAGGAGGGAACTAGAATAATTGACTCTGATATGCTCTGTCAGAACCAGCATCCTTGTATTCATTCATATTTATAGTTCCTTTCTCCCTCCCCTACTTGTTTCTTTCATCCTTTTCTCTTTGCTGTGTTACTTATTTTTGGGGTCTATACAAAGTACAGAATTTTTATCCAATCCCTAAACATAATCAGATTTTTCTTTTTTCTCATTGATAAAACCAAAACAGCAACAAGAAGACTGCTTCCCAGACAAGGCTCCCCTATTGGTCACTCTGACCTCTTCATTTTTTTTTTTGACTAGTCCTTAAAAAAAAAAAAAAAAAAGCGAAAGCAGCCAGGTCCTATGTGATGCAAATGTGAACTGTACAGGCTGGCTGGGATGTGAGGCTGTGTGTTCCTGGTCTATGGGACAGGGTCTCACATACAATCTTATTCCTCTACAAGGGCTTCTTTGTTGGAGGGTATATCATGACTTCAACCAGAAGGAATGTGGAGGAAAACTCAAGGAGAAGTGAGAAGCTTAGCTTTGCTAGAACTTCCCAGGGATCATGGAGAAGGGCATGTTGGGACTTTGGAAACAGGAGCAAGAAAAGCAGTGGATTCTTCCAGGCTGTTAGGGAGCAGTCTGCTGGATGAAAGCTGAATTCTGAGGGAAGTCAGGAATGCAAGACAAGCCTGGCAAAAGTAGCTAATCAATGGGTTCCTCATAGGGACTCTGCTGATTCTGTGGACTGGAGGTTTCCAAAGCTGACCCCACCAAAGTACTGAAATGTAAAGGAAGATGTGAGAGTATGGGCTTTCACTTTGATTCTTCTCTCCAGAAGCTCCTGGGTGTGCTTTTAAATTCCCAGTAAGCATGCTGTAGTGCAAGGTGGAGGCCACTCTCTTTCTATGGGAGGAAGATGGAAGAGCCCTCACTAAGCTCTCAAACTGTTGTTCTAGCTTCAAATCCTGGCTCTGTCATTTGTGAGCCACGTGACCACAACTTCCTTTAGCCAGAATTCCTTCCTCAGTCAAATGGGAATGATGCTGATCAGAAGGACCGCACAGGGATGTTGTGACAATGAGGTGAAGGGATATATGTCAAACACGTAGAGAAGCAGGCAGAACTTAATGTGCCAGCTTTATATATTATCATAGATATGTGTATATGTCTGATTAGATTTAATTCTTAAAATCTGTTCTGTAACTTTTCGGCAAGGAAAAAAATTCTAAAGACCCCAAACAATGGGCCGCAAATAATGAACATTATTTTCGGCCATTTGTTGACTCTAAAGCAAAATCCAGGCACACAAAATGAAGCCACGTTCAGTCACCAAGACTGTCACCCAACTATTTATAATGCCATTTCACTGTGACTTTAAGTGAGAGATTTGCCCTGTTTGTTACATTGCACTGTAGTTAATGTTAAAATGAGTTTTTATTCCCAAGAATGCTTGAGTGCCTTATATTTATGGTGGGTTCCAGGGGGAACCATTGCTTATGATAAACTAAGAAACAAATACATGTCCTTCATCCACCCATCAAGTACTCTAGTAAGGTGTTAGACCAACAGAGATTAGAATTGTGTTTCTGATGATTTGGCTACTTTGTAAACCATGTGTGCAATTAACTACATTTTCTTTGGGGGGGGCTCTTTTTGATCCTTTTAGTCTTAGCTGCCCTGGAACTTGCTATGTAGACCAGGCTGGCCTTGAACTCACAGAGATCCGCCTGCCTCTGCCTCCCAAGTGCTAGGATTAAAGGTGTGTGCCCCCTCGCCTGGCAACTACATTTTCTAAGCCATGGTCTCTTGCCCTGAAATGAGGCAATGGTATCAATTGTATCCTCCAGGGAGCTTTTGCAGGGATGAACTAAAAGGAGTCATAGATATTCAAAACCGTCCTCTCCGCTTTGGCGTTGTTTTCACTGCTCCTCTCCCCACCCAGGCTCACTGAAGTCTCAGATTCTACCTGAGAGACTTCGAAGGGCAAAGAGCACGGCTGGCTTTTTTACCATGGCCTTTCTAGTGCCTGTCACAGTGCATGGCTCACAATAGGTGTTCAATAAATATCTGAAGAATGGAGGAGTGAAGAATCATCAGCTTCCTAGAGAACTTAGGAGCCCTGCGTTTTGTTGCGTGTTTTTTTTACCTTCCTTTTCCACTTTCCTCTAGAGTCTATTTCTTTCCCTCTCTGAGGTTCTAGCCATTGAACAATACTCTGACAGTGGATATTTTTGGATGAAGATGCTGGGCATTGAGCTTTCTCGCCATCTGCTCTTATTTCTAATTCTACTAATAGCTTTGTGGATTTTTTTTCCCTGATAAAATGAATGGCAGCTCTGAGCGAAGAGCACCTTTGGCAGTGACCCTGGTGATATTAAGTTATTTTAAACCCGTTATGTCTCATCTACTGGGCAGTCCAAGATGAGCTCTACAGCCCTTACCAGAAATGCATCAGACCAGCTGTTTGAAGAACACTAAGTAATGAGTTTCTCTTCCTTTCCTAAATGCTGTACAAAGTCAAAGAGAAGTCATATGCCTAGCTGGAAGGGGAAAGCTTAGTTGATGGTTGGCACTGGATACCCACTTCTCTGGACCCAAAGGCAGAGGTGAAATTAGAAAGGGCCAATCTGGGGCTGGAGAGATAGCCTAGTGGTTAAGAGCACCGACTGCTCTTGCAGAGGACCCGGGTTTGATCCCCAGCACCCACATGGCGGCTGAGAAACCGTCCATAACTCCAATTCCAGGAGAACTCCAGTTCCAGGGAATCGCGACCCACTTTCTTTTTTTTTAATTTTATTTTTCTGTATGTGTATGAATGCGCTATCTGCATGCAGGTTGTGCACCCGTGCCGTGCAATGCGCGGAGGTCCAGAAGAGGGTCTTGGATTCCCCTGGAACTGTAGTTTCTCCTGGAATTGGAGTTCAGAGGTTTTGGCCCCCATGTGGGTGCTGGGTGCGGGATCGAACCCGGGTCCCCTGTAAGAGCGGTCGCGCCTCTTAACTGCTACGCCATTCTCCAGCCAAAGACCTCTACAACAAAAAAAATTTTAAACCCTGAAGGAGATTGAGATGACATCAAAAAGATGGAAAAGACATCCCATGTCATGGATTGGAAAAGTTAACATAGTAAAAATGTCATCTACCCAAATTAATATTACAGATTCAATGCAATCCCAATCCAATTTCCCATGAGCTTTTTCACAGGCTTGGAAAAAAATCCTTGAATTCATATGGAAAAGTTAAAAAAAAAAAAAAAACCCAAATAGCTAAAGCAACCCTAAGCAAAAAGGGCAGCACGGGGGTGGCGGGGGGGGTTTACCTTACCAGACTTCAAGCTATATTACATAGCTATATTACAGGGTTTGTGTGAGTCTTCAGATCGGAGATCCCCCAAGACCACCTGAACCACAGGTAGGTAGGAGCTGGGTGCTTCAGCAAGGTGGATTGTTGTTTGATTTAATCTAGTTAATCTAGTTGTCTTTGGCTTGATTGGCTTTTGCAGCTGTGGGGGCGGAGTTATCTTCCCAGCTGGTATAAAAGTTGGGTTTGTGTGAGTCTTGAGATCAGAAATCCCCCAAGACGACCTGAACCACTGCTGCTGTTTGGGGAAATTATGAACCCTTTGGAACTTGGGGCCCAGCCGGTGGGCAGAGGTTGGGGGTGGTCTCTGAGGACAGCAGCCTGGCCCTGCTTCTAATCCTTTCCCTTTTCTTTACTTAATGATCTGCCATGATGCGAGAGGCCTCCTCCACACAGTCCTGCTGCCACGAATTCTGAAACGTTGGCCTCGCTATGGCAGATTGAAACCAGGAGTCAAAGCATCCTTCCTCTACACGGTTCCACTGTCGGGTATCGTGTCCTCCCTCTACATGGTTCCACTGTCGGGTATTGTGTCCTTCCTCTTACACATTTCCACTGTCAGGTACTGTGTCCTTCCTCTACACGGTTCCACTGTTGGGTACTGTGTCCATTGTGTCACCGTGATGGGAAAAACAAGTTCAATCAGTCAGTATTTGGGAATTCCATATTTAGGGAATTGGGTACTCACTAAAACTATTTGTAACCTAAAATCAACCCTCATAATGCTTTTGAGTCATCAGTGGACCTTGAACAATGGTGAATAATTGAGTCGCTTGCTATAAACAGTCCCAGACAAATGGGAAAACCAAGGACAAATTCAAGGAGAAGCTCTAACTTCTTCTTTCAGTGCTTTTTCAAGTGTCCTTACCGTGTGAGTTAGTCAGATTTCCCGTACTATAACAAATACCAGAGAAAGGACAGACTTATGAGGAGAAAAAGCTTGTTCTGGCTCACATTTTTGGAAGTCCTGCTGCTTTTTGGGTCTATGATGTGGCAACGCATGGCAGGAACGTGTAGTGGAGCAAAACTGCTCCTGTCAGAGTCAATGAAGAGCAGGGGAAGCAGTTTCCTGACATCCCTAGAGGCAAGGCTGCGACCACCCACAGGCCTCTTACTGGTCCCAGCTCTTAAGGAGCCCACTCCCTCCCCAGAGCACCACCCTCTGCCAAGCCTTTAACACAATGGCCTTTGGAAGACACTGACGACCTAAACTATAGCATCCTGGCCTGGTTAATGCCACATAACTCACCTTTCTGGGCTTTTGGTTGGTGAATTCACTATTTAAAATGGTCACCAAATAGTTTGTTGTTGTTGTTACTTACTGTTCCTGGATCCAAAAATGTGCCTTATGGAGAAAATGCCTGTGTTTAACACATGAATTACCCTGCTGCTGGCTCTGAGTTCAATGTCATGTCAGTAATCAACAATATACATTAACGCATCTTTATAAAAGTACACATCATTTAGGCTATATATTAATCCATTGACTGAAAACGTGACACTTGAAGGACCAGAACTGTTTATTTCCTGCAGGATGAATGGCTTAATATTTACTAATTCAGGGTCTGTGGTAAGCATATGGACTATAACTCCCACAAGTCAGTCATGAGAATGAACTGTAAATGTGCAAAGGTCATGAGGAACTTTCTTACTTACCTAACTTTCAATAACAAGAATCTCAGCCAACTAACTAGAAAGCTGTTGATTCAAAAATAGTCCAGTAAGTCCACAGTGCCAAATCCATTCTGGAGCAAGTCCAGAAAAGATGTCTGTGGAGCATGCTGCTTTAGATTGCAAAGTATCTATTTATGTAAATGCTGGTGATACTATGTTGGAAGAAAAATCGCAGAACAGTTCCAATTGTTTACATGCACATGTACTTTTATGGACACACCTCATAGTCTAGAAAGACATACAACAAAACAGTAATAGTATTACACCACATATTATTGCTTATTTTTATTATTTTTAATCTTTTTTGGGTATGTGTGTAATGTGTGTGCATGTGTGTGTGCATACATATTTGGGTGTGTGAGTGTGAGCACATGCCAACGTGTGTATGTGGAGGTCAGAGGACAACCTCAGGTGTCAGGCCTCATCTCACACCTTGCTTGAGACAGGGTCTCTGTTGTTTTCCACTGCTGCACGAATAGGTCAGGATAGCTGGTCCATGAGCTTCCTAGGAGTCTCCTGTCTCTATCTCCCACCTTTCCATAGGCACACTGGACTCTAGGGATGTGCTACCACACCCAGCTTTACATGGGTTCTCGGGATTCAAACTCAGACCCTCACACTTGCAAGGCCAGCACTTTACTTACTGAGCCATCTCTCCAGCCCTAGTATTCTGTCTAAATGCCTTAGAGAAAGGCATAGAGAAGAAAACAATAAAGAAAAATAAATAAGAAAATGAAATGGAATGTCTCAAATCCCATTGCCACTGAGTGACTGCCAAATACCTAAAACACAGCCAAATAAACCACAACGTTTCGAGTGTAAAATGAACACTAGACTTCAAAGTTAGTACAAAAAGACTGTAAAACACCTTCTTAAGTTAATTTTTACAATGATTCCATGTTTAAATGATACTATTTTGGAAAGATTAAGTAAAACATATTCTTTTTTTATTTATTTTCGCATGTGTATGAATGTACTGTCTGCATGTAGGTCTGTGCACCCATGTCATGCAAAACTGCGGAGGTTGGAAGAGGGCGTCAGACTCCCCTGGAACTGGAGTTAAAGATGGTTCTCAGCCGCCATGTGGGTGCTGGGGATCAAACCTGGGTCCTCTGCTGGGGATCAAACCTCGGTCCTCTGCAAGAGCAGTTGGTGCCTTAACTGCTAGGCCATCTCTCCAGCCCCGTAAAACATATTCTTGGGCTGGAGAGAGCCTAGCGGTTTAAGAGCGCCGACCGCGCTTACAGAGGACCCGGGTTCGATCCCCAGCACCCACATGGCGGCCAGAGAGCCTCTGAAACTCCAATTCCAGGAGAACTCTAGTCCGGGGAATCTGAGACCCTCTTCTGACCTCCCGGCATGCACACAGCGGATGGCACGGACTTGCATGCAGACAGTACATTACACACTACAGAAATAAATAAATTAATTAAAAAAACCATATTCTTAAAATTAACCCATTGCTTCCTTCTGAATTTCCAGTCTTTTAGAGACAGGGTCTCCCTGTCGTCATGGCTGGCCTGGAGCTCCCTACGTGGACCAGGCCGGTCTTAAACTCACAGAGATCTGCCTGCCTCTGTCTCCAAGTACTGGTATTAAAGTGTGTGCCACCACACCGGCACCATTGTTTTTATTTATTTATTTTATTATTTTTTTTTTTTTTTTTTTTTTTTTTGGTCTTTAGTCTCAGGTGGCCTGGAGTAAGGTTAAAGATGGTTCTTAGCCCTGAACTGAATTGGAAAATAATGTATGAATTGCACAAAGCATCAATAAAAAAATAAATAAAAAATAAAAAAGATGGTTCTTAGCAGACATGTGGGTTCTGGGAATTGAACCTGGGTCCTCTGCAAGAGCAGTCAGTGCTCTTAACCGCTGAGCCATGTCTCCAGCCCCTGTTTTTATTTTATGTGTATGAATATTTTGCCTGCATGCATGTAAGTGCACCTGTGAATGCAATGCTGACAGATTTCAGAAGAGGACATCAGATCCTCTGGTGCTGAAATTAAAGATAGTCCTCAGCTGACATGCTGGTGCTGGGAACCTAACACAGAACCATAACTGGCCAATAAATAGAGAAGAAGAGGCTACAGAGTGCTTACCGCAGAATAGGACACCTATATTAAACTCCTGCATCCCAAGGCTTAGGGATCACTGCAGAAGACTGTAAGAGCCAGAGGTGAAAAATCCCAGCATGGACATGGGAAGTGGGTAAGAAACTGAGGAACCCTACCTGAGGAACTATTGGCACATGATGACTGCCGGAAGGGGACAGTCAGTATTATTTAAGGGTGAGACTCTGAACAGATTGACCAGGCTCCAGAGGACTGACTCAAACCAAAGGGCATTTGGGAACCAAAGCCTGACTCTATAAGCCTTAAAATATGATATAATAAAAATATATAAAAATATATAATAATATAGAGAGAGAGGAGAGAGAGAGAGAGACGCAGAGAGAGAGAGACAGAGAGAGAGACGAGAGCAGAGAGAGACAGACGAGAGAGAGACAGATGAGAGAGAGAGGTAGCTAGAATTTTGGGGCTTGACTGAGAGAGGTACAGATACAGGAGGGCATCTGAATATAATAAAAATATATTGCATGAAATTAATTTTAAAAACTGAAAGAAACACTGGGCATGGTGGCACAAACCTTTACTCCTAACTCGAGGAGGCAGAGGCAGGTGATCTCTTTTGAGATCCAGGCCACCCTGGTCCACATTGTGACTTCTGGGAGGGCTGGCACAATGGAGACCCTGTCAAAAAACAAAAACAACCAAACAGTATGAAAGCTGAAAGAGGGAAAAAAAAAAAAAAAAGAGCGGCCTCTTTAAATCAAGCTAAAGCATCATGGTCTATAAACTGAAAGGGGAAGTGCCCAGCAACTCACTTCCTCTGGTGGCACAAGCCTTTAATCCCAGCATTTGGGAGGCAGAGGCTGGCAGATCTCTGTGATTTCAAGGCCAACCTGGTCTACATAGAGAGCTCCGGGTCCGCTGGGACTAAAGAGAGACCCTGTCTCCAAAAGACAAAAAATTAAAGAAAAATGGCTTTTTTCCACTCCTCACCCATCCTGGGTGCCTGCACTGTGAGTGGGACACGACACTCTAGCAGCCCCATGAACAGTGACTATCAGGGTTACAATGTATCTTTCTTCTTGAGACCAGTGTTCGTTTGGGGCTTCTCATTCTACACACATTGGAAACTGACCTTGGAGCTGTTCTGGAAGGACTGTATCAGCAAAGACGGCTTCCTCTGCAGTTCCCACGTCCTTGGAGGCACTGAGGGCTCCTCTTTGGCCATCTTGAAATGTCCTTCAGTTTCTCTCTGGATTAATTCTTCTACAAGTAGGTTCTCTGGTGTGGCATGCGGTCCAGTCTCTCATGTCGTCCTGTGCTTTGTGCCACTAAAGGGACAAAAAGTTTCTTATATCATTAGTAATCTTCAAAGAACCTCTGCTATCCCTAAACATTAATGCTGGGCATGCAGATAGACATAATTTGGCAATATTTATCAAAATTTCAAGTTGCACACACTTCGATAAGCAATCCATTTTTCACAAACCTGAAGAAATAAATAGGTAAATAAAAACATACTCAAAGGATATGTATTGTATTCCTATTTATAATATTCCTATTTATAATATGTAGTTAGTAGCAAAATACTGGGAAGAAAGTAATTCCTCATTAGTAGGAAATTGCTTAAATAATAACAAGTCATTAAAACGATTACAAAATACTTGACTGTTGGGGCTGGAGTGATGGCTCAGCGGTTAAGAGTGCTCCTACAGAGGACCCAGGTTCTATTCCCAGCACCCACATGGTGGCTGAGAATCATCTTTAACTCCAGTTCCAGGGGAATCTGATGCCCTCTTCTGACCTCCGCGGCATTGCACGACACAGATGCACCAACCCACATGCAGACAGTACACTCATACACATTAAAAAATAATAAATTTAAAAATTAAAAAAAATTGTTGCATATACTTGTTTGTGTATATATTATATAAGAAAAGATCTAGAGCGCGTTCGCCCCGTGTCCCGCAGCCCCCCCCCCCCGACTGACCATGGCTACGTGGGTGCTGACCATGAGCGCCCGCTGGGACCTGTGCCCCAGCCGCCGGCCTTGCAGGACGAGCCGGTGTTCGCGCAGCTCCAGCCGGTGCTGGGCGCCGCCAACCCGGCCCAGGACGCGGCGCTCTTCTCCGGGGACGACCTGCAACACGCGCACCACCACCGGTCCGCGCAGCCCCGCTTCACTGTCCTTCATCTCATCTCCATGGCGGGAGCTAAAGCAAGGCAGATGCCCTCTTACAAGTCCTCTCTGGCCTGGAAGACAATTAAGTGCCGTCCAGCCCGGTCTGGGGAGTCTGATGAGGGCGAACGCGGGAAGAAAGTCTCGGCCACCGTCAGCAAAGGCGTCTATCAGCCACCAATTCCCTGACCCTCTGGGGGGCGGCTTTGCAGACCCAGAGCGGCCAGAGAGCAGGGCAGGCATCGCCCTGAGCAGGTTACGGACGCCCCGCCTACTTTGCGCTCAGTGGGCGGAGCCAGGTCCCAAGGCTCCAACTACAAACCCGGGTGGCTGCCCATTCCTGCTCCCTAAGAGCAAACCGCCACAGCTAAGTTCCAGGCCGCGAGAGCAGAGACTAGCACACAGCTAACGTTCGCGCCCGATGAGCAAAACTGCACAGCTAACGTTCCGCCGAGAGCATAAAACTGCCAAAAGCGTTCCCACCAGTTCCCCGAGCAGCCGGACCAGCGCACACATCAGCGTTCGAAGACCCGCAGCAAGCAGCGTGGACACAGGATGGTCCTTCAGCGAGAGCAAACAGGCCACAGCTAACGGTTTCCCCCGAGAGCAAACCGACGCTACACAACGCCAGCTGCGCATGCAACTGTTCCCCAGAGCAAAGCAATACGTCCGCCACAGCCGTAACGTTCCCCCGAGAGCACGCACAGCTAACCGCCACAGCTAACGTTCCCGAGAGCAAACCGCCACAGCTAACCCCGAGGAACCCACGCTATCCCCCGAGAGCAAACTGCCACAGCTAACGTTCCCCGAGAGCAAACTGCCACAGCTAACGTTCCAGCCGAGAGCAAACCGCCACAGCTAACGTTCCCCCGAGAGCAAACCGCCACACGCTAACGTTCCCCCGAGGCAAACCGCCACACGCTAACGTTCCCCCGAGAGCAAACCGCCACAGCTAACGTTCCCCCGAGAGCAAACCGCCACAGCTAACGTTCCCCCGAGAGCAAACTGCCACAGCTAACGTTCCAGCCGAGAGCAAACCGCCACAGCTAACGTTCCCCCGAGAGCAAACCGCCACAGCTAACGTCCGAGAGCAAACCGCCACAGCTAACGTCCGAGAGCAAACCGCCACAGCTAACGTTCCCCCGAGAGCAAACTGCCACAGCTAACGTTCCCCGAGAGCAAACTGCCACAGCTAACGTTCCAGCCGAGAGCAAACTGCCACAGCTAACGTTCCCCCGAGAGCAAACCGCCACAGCTAACGTTCCCCCAGAGCAAACCGCCACAGCTAACGTTCCCCCGAGAGCAAACCGCCACAGCTAACGTCCGAGAGCAAACCGCCACAGCTAACGTCCGAGAGCAAACCGCCACAGCTAACGTTCCCCCGAGAGCAAACTGCCACAGCTAACGTTCCCCGAGAGCAAACTGCCACAGCTAACGTTCCAGCCGAGAGCAAACCGCCACAGCTAACGTTCCCCCGAGAGCAAACCGCCACAGCTAACGTTCCCCGAGAGCAAACCGCCACAGCTAACGTTCCAGCCGAGAGCAAACTGCCACAGCTAACGTTCCAGCCGAGAGCAAACTGCCACAGCTAACGTTCCCCGAGAGCAAACTGCCACAGCTAACGTTCCAGCCGAGGAGCCATCCTCAGCTGGGGGAGGGAACGTAGGAGCCCCAGAAACCTAGCCCGTCCCCCTTTCCTATGTAGGCTGTGCCATGCAGATGGAGACCTGGGAAATGTAATCCTGTCCTCAGTCACACGCACACACACACACATGTGCACACACATGCACACACATGCACACACCACAAACACATGTGCACATACACACATGCACACAAGTGCGCACACACACGCACACACACGTACACATGCACGCACACGCGCACACACGTGCATACCACACACGCACATGCACACATGCAAACCACAAACACGCATGCGCGCACACGCACACACCACGCACACGTGTGCACGCACACACACCACACACACCGCACATACATGCACACACACCACACACGTACATGCACGCACACACACCACACACACCACATACATGCACACACCCTCACATGCACACACACGCACACACACCACACACACCACACACGCACACACCACAAACACTGGTGCACATATACACACACACACACGTGCATAAGCACACACACACATGCACACACACGCACAAGCACACACATGCACACACACGCACACCACACGTACGCGCACACACAAGTGCACACACGCACACACACGCGCACACGCGCACACACACCACACACAGGCACAAAGCTTAGATTTATAGGAAAAACCTGTGACACAAAGGCTGCAGTTTTTACCAGAAATCCTTGCACTTAGAGTTTTTATGTCAGCCAAGCCTGGTTAACATGAAAATGATGGTGCAGAAGAGGAAAAAAGCAGGCACTTCTCTTACAACTAGTATCCCTAGGAAGGAAATGATAGGAGTCTAGAGTTTGAAGGGATAAGTGTGGGGCTCAGGACAAATACAGTACATGGCCCCTGAGTTCTCTTTCTCTGCCTTTGATTGGCAGTGTTTACAAGCAGCTGGGGCGGCAGAGTCAGCTGTTGTGGGCTGGCGGCACTGCAGACAGCACAGCAGGAGCTAGAGCTAGGTGGAGAGGACGGTAACCCCAAGGTGATGTTCTTTGTGTCTTGCAATCACAAAGCCATAGCTTCTTGAGATTTTTTTTTTCTTTTGTGAGCTAAGAGTGCAGTCTAGTACATCTTTCCGTGTTTATGGGCAAGAATATGGAGATTTAGAGAACAGTTATGTCCTAGGAGTACAGAGTTGGTTAGTGATACAGTCTGAATTAGAACCCATGTCTCCAGTAGCTTTTGTCAGAGGGAATGGTAGGAAGGAAGGGAGTACTGTTATACCATTCATTCGCCTACTGCTTATGAGCACTTAATAAATGCCACACCCTTGCTACACCCTGAGAACACAGCAATGAAGTCAAATAGCATCAGCCCCTCAGGTTGGGGAGGGGCTAGTTGGTAAAGTGCTTGTTGCCTATGTATAAGAACCTGAGTTCAGCCGGGCATGGTGGCGCACCCCTTTAATCCTAGCACTTGGGAGGCAGAGGCAGGTGGATCTTTCTGAGTTCAAGGCCAGCCTGGTCTACAGAACGAGTTCCAGGACAGCTGGGGCTACAGGGAGACCCTGTCTTGAAAAGACAAAAAAAAAAAAAACAAAAAACCAGACCTGGGCTGGAAAGATGGCTCAGTGGTTAAAAGGACCCAGATTCTAATCCCAGTGCCCACATGGCAGCTAACAACCATCTGTTCCAGAGGATCTCCAATGATCCAGTTATGACGCCTTCTTTTGACCTCTTCAGGCATTGCACAATGTGGGTGCACTTACGTACATGCAGCCAAAGCACTCATATACATAAAATAGAAATAATAAAAAGCCAGAAATTCTTGTAATTCCAGTGCTCAGAACCCAGAGAAGAAAACAACACCCAAGTTTGATCTCTGGCCTACACACACACACACACACACACACACACCAGCCCTTCATGAGCCCAGGAGCAGGGACTTGAGAGGACAAATCCAGGCAAGAAGAAGAGGGAGAAGAGATAGCAGGATCGCTCTACCACTGTCCAAGAGGAAAAGAGTAAAGAGGCAGCTGGTGTCTTCGAAACGAGTCCCCCACAGACCTCACGGCATCTTGGTGCTGTCCCCTCCTGTGTCTCTGGGTATCTTGCAACACCCAAAAGTAGCTTCCTCTCTTTAGGTGGAATCTATCCTGTTTCCTGAGCTGAAAGGCTACAACCTGATCCTCGGAACAGTTAATCCCAATGAAAACCTTGTTTCTGATCTCGTGGCTCAGACTTTCGAGGTATTTAAGAAAAATCAAGTTGGCCCTTACAAGTAAGTGGGTTTAGTTCTCATTTTATTAGTACTTTGGTTCTTAGCGAATAAGTAATTTCTCTTCTCACACATCTGAGTAACATATGGAATAACAGTGGCCAGCATTTACCTTGGTGTGACTTTATTCTCATTTTACTGGGGAGGAGTTCTGCAGCGTCTGCAAGATCTGGGGCAGCAAATTCATATTTCTGCTGTGAAACTCAATGTATTTCATGGCGGTTTTTGTTGTTTTGTTTTTGAGTCAGCATCTTACTATGTATTCCATGTTGGCCCTGAATTCATGATCTTCCTGCCTAGCCTCAGTCAATAAAAAATGAGATCTGTGACTATTCTCCTAATAGTCTCATAAGTCTAGGACAGCTTTTGCCATGAAATTCAACAGAGCACAGTCAAAACCCTGGGTCATGGTAGTCAGATGCCCTGCTTTATGTAGGTTAGACAGAGTATATACCTGTTGTTCCACGGTGGTTACTTATAACATTTCTTGCACTTTTAAAGCATCTTCATCTGGAAAGTTACATTTTGTGATCACATTTAAATCAGTAATCACTTGCAGTTGTTTACAGTTTGTCACAAAATAAATTTTGGGGGGGTCTTTTTGAGACACCGTCTCCTTGTAGTCCTAGCTGGCCTAGACTCTCATTGTAGAGCAGGATGGCCTTGATCTCAATAAATCTGCCTATCTCTGCCTCCTGAGTGCTGGAATTACAAGGCATGTCCACCCACCGTGCCTCCACCAAATAAATTTTGATGCAAATGTATTTTAGTCATGTTTTCAATGGGGAAAAATTCTGCAGCATGGAGACAGGGCCTGTCCTATGTGTGCTGGATGTGTGGCAGCATGGAGGAGGGCCTGTCCTATGTGGGCTGGGATGTTGGCAACATGGACACAGGCCTGTCCTATGTGTGCCTGGATGTGTGGCAGCATGACAGGCCTGTCCTATGTGTGCTGAAATGTGTGGTAGCAAGGGACAAGGGCCTGTCCTATGCTGCTAGGATGTGTGGCAGCTGGAGACAGGGCCTATCCTATGTGTGCCAGGATGTGTGGCAGCATGAACACAGGGCCTGTCCTATGTATGCTAGGAATGTGTAGGCAGCATGACCAGGGCCTGTCCTATGTGTGCTGGTGTGTGTCAGCATGGACACAGGGCCTGTCCTATGTGTGTGGGATGTGTGGCAATGGACACAGAGGCCTGTCCTATGTGTGCTGGGATGTGTGTCAGCATGGACACAGGCCTGTCCTATGTGTGCTGGGATGTGTGTCAGCATGGACACAGAGCCTGTCCTATTCATCCTGGGATGTGTGTGGCAGCATGGAGATAGGGCCTTTCCTATGTGTGCTGGGATGTATGGCAGCATGAGAGACAGGGCCTGAACTATGTGTGCTGGATATGTGGCAGCATGGAACAGGGCCTGTCCTATGTTTGTGGGATGTGTGGCAGCATGGACACAGGCCTTCCTATGTGTGCTGGGATGTATGGCAGCATGGATACAGGGCCTGTCCTATGTGTAGCAGGGAATGTGTGGCAGCAAGGACACAGGGTTTTGCTCCTATATGAGCGGGTATCTATGGCAGCATGGAAACAGGGCCTTCCTATGCGTGCTGGGATGTATGGAAGCATGGATACAGGGTCTGTCCTGTGTGTGCTGGGATGTGGAGCAATGGAGACAAGGAGCCTGTCCTATGTGTGCTAGGATGTGGTGGCAGCAGGAACAGGGCCTATCTTATGCATGGTGGGATGTATGGCAGCATGGATACAGGGCCTGCCTATGTGTGCAGGAATGTGTGGCAGTATGGACACAGGGTTTGTCCTATACGAGCGGGTATCTATGGCAGCATGGAAACAGGGCCTTTCCTATGCGTGCTGGGATGTATGGAAGCATGGATACAGGGTCTGTCTGTGTGTGCTGGGATGTGTGGCAGCATGGAGACAGGGCCTGTCCTATGTGTGCTAGGATGTGTGGCAGCATGGAGACAGGGCTATCTATGCATGGTGGGATGTATGGCAGCATGGATACAGGGCCTGTCCTATGTGTGCGGGATGTGTGGCAGCATGGAGACAGGGCTGTCCTATGTGAGAGGGTATCTATGGCAGCATGGAAACAGGGCCTTTCATATGCATGCTGGGATGTATGGCAGCATGGAACAGGCCTGTACTATGTGTGCTGGGATGTGTGGGGCAAGCATGGAGACAGGCCTGTCCTATCATGCTGGGGATGTGTGGCAGCATGGAAACAGGGCCTGTCCTATGTGTGCTGGGATGTGGGGTAGCATGGGAGACAGGGCCTGTCCTTGTGTGCTGGGATGTATGGCAGCAATGGATACAGGGCCTGTCCTATGTGTGCGGGGATGTGTGGCAGCATGGACACAGGGCTTGTCCATGCGAGCAGGGATGTCTGGCAACATTGAGACAGGGCCTGTTCTATTGTGCTAAGATGTGTGGCAGCATGGAACAGGGCCTTCCTATGTGTGCAGTGATGTGTGGCAACATGGACACAGGGCTTGTCCTATGCATGCAGAGATGAGTGGCAGCATGGACACAGGGCCTGTCCTATGCTTTGCTGGGAGTGTGGAAGCATGAGACAGGGCCTGTCCTATGCTTGTGTATGGCAGCATGGACACAGGCCTGTCCTATGTGTCTCGGATGTTGGCAGCATGGACAAAGGCCTGACCTATGTGTGGGGATGTTGGCAGCATGGGGACAGGGCCTGCCTATGTGTGCGGGGATGTGTGTCAGCATGGACCACAGGGCCTGTCCTATGTGTGCTGGATGTGTGTGCACATGGACAAGGGCCTGTCCTATGGTGTGGGATGTTGGCACATGGACACAGGGCCTGTCTATTTGCTGGGATGTGTGGCACATGGAGATAGGGCCTTTCCTATGTGTGCTGGGATATGTGGCAGCATGGAGACAGGGCTGTCCTATGTGTGTGGGATGTATGGCAGCATGGAACAGGGCCTGTCCCTTGTGTGATGAATGTGTGGCAGCATGGACACAGGGCTTGTCCTATGTATGCAGAGATGAGTGGCAGCATGGACACAGCCTGTCCTATGATGTGCTAGGATGTATGGCAGCTGGGAGACAGGGCTGACCTATGTGTGCTGGGATGTATGGACAGAATGGAGACAGAGCCTGTCCTATGTGTGCGGGGATGTGTGCCAGCATGGACACAGGGCCTGTCCTATGTGTGCTGGGATGTGTGTCAGCATGGACACAGGGCCTGTCTATGTGTGCTGGGATGTGTGTCAGCATGTACACAGGGCCTGTCCTATTCATGCTGGGAGTGTGTGGCAATAGGGGCGGCAGAGTCAGCTGTTGTGGGCTGGCGGCACTGCAGACAGCACAGCAGGAGCTAGAGCTAGGTGGAGAGGACGGTAACCCCAAGGTGATGTTCTTTGTGTCTTGCAATCACAAAGCCATAGCTTCTTGAGATTTTTTTTTTCTTTTGTGAGCTAAGAGTGCAGTCTAGTACATCTTTTCCGTGTTTATGGGCAAGAATATGGAGATTTAGAGAACAGTTATGTCCTAGGAGTACAGAGTTGGTTAGTGATACAGTCTGAATTAGAACCCATGTCTCCAGTAGCTTTTGTCAGAGGGAATGGTAGGAAGGAAGGGAGTACTGTTATACCATTCATTCACCTACTGCTTATGAGCACTTAATAAATGCCACACTCTTGCTACACCCTGAGAACACAGCAATGAAGTCAAATAGCATCAGCCCCTCAGGTTGGGGAGAGGCTAGTTGGTAAAGTGCTTGTTGCCTATGTATAAGAACCTGAGTTCAGCCGGGCATGGTGGCGCACCCCTTTAATCCTAGCACTTGGAGGCGAGGCAGAGCAGGTGGATCTTTCTGAGTTCAAGGCCAGCCTGGTCTACAGAACGAGTTCCAGGACAGCTGGGGCTACAGGGAGACCCTGTCTTGAAAAGACAAAAAAAAAAAAAACAAAAAACCAGACCTGGGCTGGAAAGATGGCTCAGTGGTTAAAAGACCACAGCTTCTAATCCCAGTGCCCACATGGCAGCTAACAACCATCTGTTCCAGAGGATCTCCAATGATCCAGTTTGACGCCTTTTTTTGACCTCTTCAGGCATTGCACACATGTGGGTGCACTTACGTACATGCAGCCAAAGCACTCAGTATACATAAAATAGAAATAATAAAAAGCCAGAAATTCTTGTAATTCCAGTGTTCAGAACCCAGAGAAGAAAACAACACCCAAGTTTGATCTCTGGCCTACACACACACACACACACACACACACACACACACACCAGCCCTTCATGGGCTCAGGAGCAGGGACTTGAGAGGACAAATCCAGGCAAGAAGAAGAGGGAGAAGAGATAGCAGGATCGCTCTACCACTGTCCAAGAGGAAAAGAGTAAAGAGGCAGCTGGTGTCTTCTAAACGAGTCCCCCACAAACCTCACGGCATCTTGGTGCTGTCCCCTCCTGTGTCTCTGGGTATCTTGCAACATCCAAAAGTAACTTCCTCTCTTTAGGTGGAATCTATCCTGTTTCCTGAGCTGAAAGGCTACAACCTGATCCTCGGAACTGTTGATCCCAATGAAAACCTTCTTTCTGATCTCATGGCTCAGACTTTCAAGGTATTTAAGAAAAATCAAGTTGGCCCTTACAAGTAAGTGGGTTTAGGGCTGGAGAGATAGCCTAGCGGTTAAGAGCACCGACGCTCTTGCAGAGGACCCGGGTTCGATCCCCAGCACCCACATAGCGGCTGAGAACCGTCTGTAACTCCAATTCCAGGAGAACTCCAGTTCCAGGGGAATCCGAGACCCTCTTCTGACCTCCGCGGCATTGCACGACACGGGTGCACAGACCTGCATGCAGACAATACATTCATACACATACAAAAATAAATAATAAAAAAAAATTAAAAATAAAAAAACAAGTAAGTGGGTTTAGTTCTCATTTTATTAGTACTTTGGTTCTTAGTGAATAAGGAATTGCTCTTCTCACATATCTGAGTAACATATGGAATAACAGTGGCCAGCATTTACCTGGGTGTGTGTGTGACTTTATTCTCATTTTACAGGGGAGGAGTTCTGCAGCGTCTGCAAGATCTGGGGCAGGAAATTCATATTTCTGCTGTGAAACTCATTAACGTATTTCATGGGGGGTTTTGTTGTTTTGTTTTGAGTCAGCATCTTACTATGTATTCCATGTTGGCCCTGAATTCATGATCTTCCTGCCTCAGCCCCCTGAGGTGTCACCACACCCAATGAGATCTGGGACTATTCTCCTAATAGTCTCATAAGTCTAGGACAGCTTTTGCCATGAAATTTCAATGGAGCACAGTCAAGAAACTCTGGGTCATGGTAGTCAGATGCCCTGCTTTATGTCGGATGGACAGAGTATATACCTGTTGTTCCACGGTGGTTACTTATAACATTTCTTTCACTTTTAAAGCATCTTCATCTGGAAAGTTACATTTTGTGATCACATTTAAATCAGTGTTTACAGTTTGTCACAAAATAAATTTGGGGGTGTCTTTTTGAGACACCATCTCCTTGTAATCCTGGCTGGCCTGGAATCTCATTGTAGACCAGGATGGCCTTGATCTCACATAGATCTGCCTATCTCGGCCTCCTGAGTGCTGGGATTTAAGGCATGTGCCAACACACCTGGCCTCCACCAAATAAATTTTGATGCAAATGTATTTTAGTCATGTTTTCAATGGGGAAAAATTCTGCAGCATGGAGACAGGGCCTGTCCGATGTGTGCTGGATGTGTGGCAGCATGGAGACAGGGCCTGTCCTATGTGGGCTGGGATGTATAGCAACATGGACACAGGGCCTGTCCTATGTGTGCTAGGATGTGTGGCGGCATGGGGACAGGGCCTGTCCTATGTGTGCTGAAATGTGTGGTAGCAAGGAGACAGGGCCTGTCCTATGCATGCTAGGATGTGTGGCAGCATGGAGACAGGGCCTATCCTATGTGTGCCAGGATGTGTGGCAGCATGAACACAGGGCCTGTCCTATGTATGCTGGGATGTGTGGCAGCATGGACCCAGGGCCTGTCCTATGTGTGCTGGGATGTGTGTCAGCATGGACACAGGGCCTGTCCTATGTGTGCTGGGATGTGTGTCAGCATGGACACAGGGCCTGTCCTATTCATGCTGGGATGTGTGGCCGCATGGAGATAGGGCCTTTCCTATGTGTGCTGGGATGTATGGCAGCATGAAGACAGGGCCTGAACTATGTGTGCTGGGATATGTGGCAGCATGGAGACAGGGCTTGTCCTATGTGTGCTGAGATGTGTGGCAGCATGGACACAGGGCCTGTCCTATGCATGCTGGGATGTATGGCAGCATGGATACAGGGCCTGTCCTATGTGTGCAGGAATGTGTGGCAGTATGGACACAGGGTTTGTCCTATATGAGCGGGTATCTATGGCAGCATGGAAACAGGGCCTTTCCTATGCGTGCTGGGATGTATGGAAGCATGGATACAGGGTCTGTCCTGTGTGTGCTGGGATGTGTGGCAGCATGGAGACAGGGCCTGTCCTATGTGTGCTAGGATGTGTGGCAGCATGGAGACAGGGCCTATCTTATGCATGGTGGGATGTATGGCAGCATGGATACAGGGCCTGTCCTATGTGTGCGGGGATGTGTGGCAGCATGGAGACAGGGCTTGTCCTATGTGAGCGGGTATCTATGGCAGCATGGAAACAGGGCCTTTCATATGCATGCTGGGATGTATGGCAGCATGGATACAGGGCCTGTACTATGTGTGCTGGGATGTGGGGCAGCATGGAGACAGGGCCTGTCCTATGCATGCTGGGATGTGTGGCAGCATGGAAACAGGGCCTGTCCTATGTGTGCTGGGATGTGGGGTAGCATGGAGACAGGGCCTGTCCTATGTGTGCTGGGATGTATGGCAGCATGGATACAGGGCCTGTCCTATGTGTGCGGGGATGTGTGGCAGCATGGACACAGGGCTTGTCCTATGCGAGCAGGGATGTCTGGCAGCATTGAGACAGGGCCTGTCCTATATGTGCTAGGATGTGTGGCAGCATGGATACAGGGCCTATCCTATGTGTGCAGTGATGTGTGGCAACATGGACACAGGGCTTGTCCTATGCATGCAGAGATGAGTGGCAGCATGGACACAGGGCCTGTCCTATGCTTGTGGGGATGTATGGAAGCATGGACACAGGGCCTGTCCTATGCTTGTGTATGGCAGCATGGACACAGGGCCTGTCCTATGCATGCTAGGATGTATGGCAGCATGGAGACAGGGCCTGACCTATGTGTGCTGGGATGTATGACAGAATGGAGACAGAGCCTGTCCTATGTGTGCGGGGATGTGTGTCAGCATGGACACAGGGCCTGTCCTATGTGTGCTGGGATGTGTGTCAGCATGGACACAGGGCCTGTCCTATGTGTGCTGGGATGTGTGTCAGCATGGACACAGGGCCTGTCCTATTCATGCTGGGATGTGTGGCAGCATGGAGATAGGGCCTTTCCTATGTGTGCTGGGATATGTGGCAGCATGGAGACAGGGCCTGTCCTATGTGTGCTGGGATGTATGGCAGCATGGATACAGGGCCTGTCCTATGTGTGATAGGATGTGTGGCAGCATGGACACAGGGCTTGTCCTATGTATGCAGAGATGAGTGGCAGCATGGACACAGGGCCTGTCCTATGCATGCTAGGATGTATGGCAGCATGGAGACAGGGCCTGACCTATGTGTGCTGGGATGTATGACAGAATGGAGACAGAGCCTGTCCTATGTGTGCGGGGATGTGTGTCAGCATGGACACAGGGCCTGTCCTATGTGTGCTGGGATGTGTGTCAGCATGGACACAGGGCCTGTCCTATGTGTGCTGGGATGTGTGTCAGCATGTACACAGGGCCTGTCCTATTCATGCTGGGATGTGTGGCAGCATGGAGATAGGGCCTTTCCTATGTGTGCTGGGATATGTGGCAGCATGGAGACAGGGCCTGTCCTATGTGTGCTGGGATGTATGGCAGCATGGATACAGGGCCTGTCCTATGTGTGATAGGATGTGTGGCAGCATGGACACAGGGCTTGTCCTATGTATGCAGAGATGAGTGGCAGCATGGACACAGGGCCTGTCCTATGCATGCTAGGATGTATGGCAGCATGGAGACAGGGCCTGACCTATGTGTGCTGGGATGTATGACAGAATGGAGACAGAGCCTGTCCTATGTGTGCGGGGATGTGTGTCAGCATGGACACAGGGCCTGTCCTATGTGTGCTGGGATGTGTGTCAGCATGGACACAGGGCCTGTCCTATGTGTGCTGGGATGTGTGTCAGCATGTACACAGGGCCTGTCCTATTCATGCTGGGATGTGTGGCAGCATGGAGATAGGGCCTTTCCTATGTGTGCTGGGATATGTGGCAGCATGGAGACAGGGCCTGTCCTATGTGTGCTGGGATGTATGGCAGCATGGATACAGGGCCTGTCCTATGTGTGCGGTGATGTGTGGCAGCATGGACACAGGGCTTGTCCTATGCATGCAGAGATGAGTGGCAGCATGGACACAGGGCCTGTCCTATGCTTGTGGGGATGTATGGCAGCATGGACACAGGGCCTGTCCTATGCTTGTGTATGGCAGCATGGACACAGGGCCTGTCCTATGCATGCTAGGATGTATGGCACCATGGAGACAGGGCCTGACCTATGTGTGCTGGGATGTATGACAGAATGGAGACAGAGCCTGTCCTATGTGTGCGGGGATGTGTGGCAGCATGGAGACAGGGCCTGTCCTATGTGTGCTAAGATGTGTGGCAACATGGAGACAGGTCCTGTCCTATGCGTGCTGGGATGTATGGCAGGATGGAGACAGGGCCTGTACTATGTGTGCTGGGATGTGTGGCAGCATGGAGACAGGGCCTGTCCTAGGTGTGCTGGGATGTGTGGCAGCATGGAGACAGGACCTGTTCTAGGTGTGCGGGGATGTGTGGCATCATGGAGACATGGCCTGTCTTATGTGTGATAGGATGTGTGGCAGCATGGACACAGGGCCTGTCCTATGTGTGCTGGGATGTGTGGCAGCATGGAGATAGGGCCTGTCCTATGTGTGGTGGGATGTATGGCAGCATGGAGACAGGGCCTGAACTATGTGTGCTGGGATATGTGGCAGCATGGAGACAGGGCCTGTCCTATGTGTGCTGAGATGTGTGGCAGCATGGACACAGGGCCTGTCCTATGCATGCGGGGATGTATGGCAGCACGGATACAGGGCCTGTCCTATGTGTGCAGGGATGTGTGGCAGCATGGACACAGGGCTTGTCCTATGCGAGCAGGTATGTATGGCAGCATGGAAACAGGGCCTTTCCTATGCATGCTCGATGTATGGCAGCATGGAGACAGGTCCTGTCCTATGCGTGCTGGGATGTATGGCAGCATGGAGACATGGCCTGTCCTATGCGTGCTGGGATGTGTGGCAGCATGGAGACAGGGTCTGTCCTATGTGTGCTGGGAAGTATGGCAGCATGGAGATAGGGCCTGTCCTATGCACGCTGGGATGTATGGCAGCATGGATACAGGACCTGTCCTATGTGTGCTAGAATGTGTGGCAGCATGGCTACAGGGCCTGTCCTATGTGTGCGGTGATGTGTGGCAGCATGGACACAGGGATTTTCCTATGCATGAGGAGATGAGTGGCAGCATGGACACAGGGCCTGTCCTATGCTTCTGGGGATGTGTGGCAGCATGGACACAGGGCCTCTCCTATGCATGCTAGGATGTGTGACAGCATGGAGATAGGGCTTGTCCTATGTGTACTGGGATGTGTGGCAGCATGGAGACAGGGCCTGTCCTATGTGTGCTGGAATGTATGACAGCATGGAGACAGAGCCTGTCCTATGCGTGCTGGGATGTGTGGCAGCATGGAGACATGGCCTGTACTATGTGTGCTGGGATGTGTGGCAGCATTGAGACAGGGCCTGTCCTATGTGTGCTGGGATGTGTGGCAGCATGGAGACAGGGCCTGTCCTATGTGTGCTGGGATTTATGGCAGCATGGAGATCGGGCCTGTCCTATGCATGCTGGGATGTATGGCAGCATGGATACAGGGCCTGTCCTATGTGTGCGGGGATATGTGGCAGCATGGACACAGGGCTTGTCCCATGTGAGGGAGGATGTGTGGCAGCATTGAGACAGGGCCTGTCCTATGTGTGCTAGGATGTGTGGCAGCATGGATACAGGGCCTGTCCTATGTGTGCGGTGATGTGTGGCAGCATGGACATAGGGATTTTCCTATGCATGCGGAGATGAGTGGCAGCATGGACACAGGGCCTGTCCTATGCTTCTGGGGATGTGTGGCAGCATGGACACAGGGCCTCTCCTATGTGTGCTGGGATGTGTGGCAGCATTGAGACAGGGCCTGTCCTATGTGTGCTGGGATGTGTGGCAGCATGGAGATGGGGCCTGTTCTATGTGTGCTGGGATGTGTGGCAGCATGGAGACGGGGCCTGTCCTATGCGTGCTGGCATGTGTGGCAGCATGGAGACATGGCCTGTCCTATGCGTGCTGGCATGTGTGGCAGCATGGAGACAGGGCCTGTCCTATGCGTGCTGGCATGTGTGGCAGCATCTCCAGCTGCCACCCATTATATACCTATAGGAAACACCCCCTGTGACAACTAAACGTGCTTCCAGATGTGGCCCCAAATCTCCTATGGTAAAATCCCCTCTGGTCAAGCTCACCACTGCCCTCAACTGGAAATCATAGTCTCACGTTGGATGTGGAGGCTTCTCTTTGACTCCTTCGTATTTTCTGTTCGTGGGCTTGCCTACACCTTTTTCTAAACTGTTGGTTCATGTGTCTTCTCTTTGCATTGCCGGGCCAGAGTTTCTGATGAGTTGACTTGTGCTTGAATGTGTACCTCGGGACTCCACCAAGTTAAATTTGCTTAATTAGTAACACCTTTGTGTTAATTAAACCTTATTTTAAGTCAGAACATCCTATATACATCCTCCAATTTGGAGAAAATTCATTTGGACACTTTTTGGTTTTGGTCTTTTTGAGACAGGGTCTCCCTGTAGCCCCAGCTTCCTGGACCTCCCTATGGTAGACCGGGTTAGCCTTGAACTCACATCGATCCACCTGTCTCTGCCTCTCAAATGCTGGGACTAAAGGTGTGCGCTACCACACCCAGCTTCATTTGGCTTTTTGTTGTTGTTGTTGTCTTTTCAAGACAGGGTCTCCCTGTAGTCCCAGCTGTCCTGGAACTCACTCTGTAGACCAGGCTGGCCTTGAACTCACAAAGATCTGCCTGCCTCTGCCTCCCAAGTGCTAGGATTAAAGGCGCGTGCCATCAGGCCTGGCATTTGGTTTTTTTTATGTGATCTGTAAAACAGATGAACTTAAATTTTCAACTACCATTAGTTCCCAATGATCGTCTTAAAATTAGACATGGACTGCTGAGCTAAAAGGAAGGCTGGGTATTAATGCTTATTTCACATATGCTATAAGTCATCATAGTATTAAGTGTTCTATATCATTTATTATAGTTAAAACATGATAATCTTGGATTACTATAGTCACTTAAAACCAAATAGATTGATTTTTTAAAGTAAATATCTTGTTTTTTTGGGGGGGGTCTTTTCAAGACAGGGTCTCCCTGTAGCCCTGGCTGTCCTGGAACTTGCTCTGTAGACCAGGCTGGCCTTGAACTCACAAATATCTGCCTGCCTCTGCCTCCCAAGTGCTAGGATTAAAGGCGTGCCCCCACCACGCCCTGCTTTCATTGAACGTTTTGCCACATATATTTCCCTTCCTGGTTGAGTTCATTTTCTTTCTTTTTTTGGTCTTTTTGACACAGGGTCTCCCTTTAGTCCCAGCTGGCCTGGAACTCACTATGTAGGTCAGGCCGGCCTTGAACTCACAGAGACCCACCTGCCTCTGCCTCGCGAGTGCTGGGATTAAAGGCTTGTGCTACCACACTGGGTGAGTTCATTTCCTAAATGTTATCATCTTCTTTTGGTGGGGGGAGGAGGGGTTGAGACAAAATCTCCTGATGTAGACCTGGAGAGCCTGGAGAACCCGGCATAGACCAGGCTGGCCTCCCCAGGGCTGGGATTAAAGGCTTGTACCACCACACCCTGCTATTGTCTGTTTGTGATGCCCACTCTTGCCCATCTTATTCATTGACCTGTATTTGTGTGTTTGATTTCTGTTCTTCAACATGGAAGATACCTCAATGTATACAAAAAGTATAATGACTTACTGGATAACACGGCAGAGCAAGGCATCACTGCATTCCTGAAAGAACATCATGAGATTGCAGACTTTGTGACGGTAGGGGATGCTCCGGTGGGGTGTGCTACAGACAATCCAATGGGTAGTCAGTGTGTTTCTTTGAGCAGTAAGTGCTCAGTATTGGACTGGTGTTGGCCTAGGGGGAAGCTAGGGGCAATGGGTAGAAACTCATAGGCCAATGAAACTACTTTCCTGTGCTTCTTCCTACAGAATATCAATAGCATAAAAAAGAGAAGAAATGAAATTACATCCATGCACATTACTGTGCCTTTGGCCATCTTCTGCCTTGATGCCATGACCTTAAATTATGACCTTTGTGAACGAGCCCAAAATCTTAAAGACCTTATGATTCAATATCAAGTGGAGGTAAACTGGGAAACCAATACTAGGTATAAAATTATGAGGAAAAATAATGGGATGGGGAGCTGGTTCAGTGGTTAAGCTCTCACTGCACAACTGTGAGGACTGGGGCTGGGAATCTGCTGAACCCGCCTCCTGTGATTACAACCTGTGAAGGCATAGTCAGGTGATCTCCACAGTAAACCGGTGAGGAAGACTTGTAATATCCATAAGTTCTGTGTTTGAGAGACCCTGCCTCAAAGAATAAAGTGGAAGAGATATTGGGTATGATTCCCCACACCCACCTCAGGCCTCCACATGCCTACACACACACACACACACACACACACACACACACACACACACAGATGTGTGCCTTCCAAACTCAAGTATCCCCAACACACATGTGACCACACATATGCAAACATGCGTCATGCACACTACACACACACGTGTGCCTTCCCAAACTCAAGTGTCTCCAACACATGTGCTCACAGACATGCAAACATGCATGCCATGCACACTACACACACACACACACATTAAAATAAGATAAAATAGAAAAGAACACTTCTGTGATATTTTATACCAACCAGAAAGTGGAAACATGATTAGAACTGTGCCTTTGCAGGTCTTTCCTGTCCTAGGAGTTCAGGTTCATTCTAAGAAGTGAACTCCCAAGGAAAGCTACACAGGGGCTAGGGAGGTGGCTCCATGGGTAACATCCTTGCCATGCAAGTGTGAGGACCTGAGCGGAGATCCCCAGGACCCACACAAAGCCAGATGCAGCCGCGCACATCTGTAACCCTAATTATGCAGTGGATGAACTTGCATTGAGGGACATCTGGGCACAAAAGGTTGACTCAGTGGGTTTTGACATATATGACAGGACACATGACCTCCAGTAGGGGATAGGGTGGTGCATATTGAGGAGGGGTCTAAATAGGATTAAGATTTATTATATGAAATGCATAAAATTTTAATAGAAATACACACAAAAATAACTGTGTAGACCTATTGTACAGGGTAAATGTGCTTCTCAAAAGGCCATGAGTTAGAAATTGTGAAAGGCTACATTTGGACCAAAGTTGAATAAATAAATATATTTACTTATATAATAAAACAATAAATACTAAAGTCAAAAAATGTTTCTAAATTCTCAGCAGATGATTTATGCTTTTCTTTTTGTGTGTGTGGGGAATGTTTTTGAGACAGGGTCTCCTCGTAGCCACAGCTAGCCTAGAACTAGCCTTGTAGACCAGGCTGGCCTTGAACTCACAGAAATCCACCTGCCTCTGCCTCCCAAGTGCTGGGATTAAAGCATGTACCACCACGCCTGGCTTAAAGATGGTTCTTAGCTGCCATGTGGGTGCTGGGAATTGAACCCAGGTCCTCTGTAAGAGCAGTTGGTGCTCTTAACCACTGAGCCATCTCTCCAGCCCCTTATGTTTTTCTTAATGATTTTATCTTCAATGTGATGCAGTCAACTTCGTTATGGAGGGCTCTCCATACATGAAGATGGAATACCAATATGGAAAATAATAGTGTCCACTTCTTGTCATTTTAAGTATTAAAGAAGTTCATGCATGCCGATGATTAAAATGAGACATAGTACTTCGTAAGGGCCTAAAGCATGTCAGATATTGTCACTGTTTCTACTGTTCCTGTCTCTGGAGTATGCTATGTGTGAGTATTGATCCACCAAAGAAGACAGGAAAATAGGGAAAACGATATTGTAGTCCCTAGCTAAAACACCGTATCTGTTTAGCAGGATGGGTCTTATAAGAACATCATTTTAGATGGCGGTAGTGGTGATGGCCATTTCTTTCTCTGTAGCATTTGTAATCAGTACAATACCATCGCAGACAAAGTCAGTGAGATTCCTTCCAACACCGCAGAGCTGGTATTCCTCATCGAATACTTAAAGAAATCCAGTGACGTCACTGTGTTCAAACTCAGGAGGCAACTCAGATATGCAAGTGAGCGGCTAGAGTTCCTGATGGATTATGCAGATTTGCCCCGTAAGTCTGATACTAGATTGTGCATCTGTATGTTCATATCTGTATGTAAGGTATACAAATGTTCCTTATTAATAGTTTAGGAATAAGAAGTTGAGGAAGGGAGGTACTCAGCTCTGGAAAAGCTGCCTTCATAGTATCCCTGTTGTGTGTCAGAGGCACAAATTCATACTCTTCTATACAGAAATTTGAATCGCCTGAAGGGCAACTTATTAGACAAAAAGAATACATACCTAGAGACTTGACTGCTAGTTTTTAGGAGCCTATTTTGGCATCTAGTGTCTGATGTTTGTGGAAAAGTCACTTCTAAATACAGAATCCTTGTGTCAAGTGTATACATTTCACTTATCTATAATCCTAGTACAGTACTACCTTTGAATGGTCAGAATGTTTTCTTTCATGCCTCTGTATATTTTGGAAGGAAACAAAGTGCTCAGACTCCTTAAAGTCTTCTTGAGTCAAGTTGGAGTTTTGAAATAATGATCAGATTTTAAAGGAAAAGTTCCTGGTTTTCAACAAATCATTTCCCATCCGAAAACACCTGTAAACAGCCTGGTTCATAATGTTACGTTGGAGTGGGTTGACAGAAGGAGAAGACAGGGACTGGGAGTGCAGAGTTGCTCCCTAACCAGCCACCTGTATGCTCAGGAGCTGTGTGTGCCCTTGACAACACTAGTACATTCTAGGCACTTGTTGCTGTCTACCTCCTGAATCCATGGGAAACAGATCATTTTCATTGGTAGAGCTGTAAGAAGTGGGCATCTGGCACTGACGCTATTGCTCAGGAGCTGTGTGTGCCCTTGACAACACTAGTACATTCCAGACTCTTGTTGCTGTCTACCTCCTGAATCCATGGGAAACAGATCATTTTCATTGGTAGAGCTGTAAGAAGTGGGCATCTGGCACTGACACTATTGCTTACTTTATCTCAGATGAGATGACGTAGTGTGAGGTGTGGAACTAGATCCCCACCCCACGTTTCTGATTATTCCCACAACTAGCATAGGAAGCCAGATCAGGGCTTAGAACATGGGCTTTGGAACTGTCTGGACTTAGAATTAAAGTTTGGCTTCTACCAATGGGAACCTTGACCACTTGGCTTCAGGGCTTCCTTTTCCATTTGTGAAATGAGCATGATAATACTATCTACCTTCTAACATGCTCTCTAGTAAGTGCTCGGCAAACATTGGCTTTCATTCAGTTATACTGAGTCTATTTGTGTCCTGCCACACCACAGAAGTGGGACTTCTCTTGACCTCTTATCCTCTGAATCAGTTCCCCACATCCTGAACAGTGTCCTGCAACAGACTATGTGTGTTTTGCAGAAGAGGACATTAGACTGAACAGCACCTTGTTCCTCTGGCCGGACCAGATAGAAGATGTCTTTGAAAACAGCTGAGGCCTGCTCCTTAGCAAGAGAGATCAGGCAGAGATGGACCTAATTAAAAGGTGCAAGCAGAGTCCAGGGTTGTTTTGGGAATGAGACCAGGCTTTCCAGCCCACCACCCACCCCAGTTCCTGGTTCTGCCCAGGCTTCCCCCAATACACACAGCAGCATTTGGGCAAAAGTAGAAGTCAGTTGGTGTAGAGGGAAATCCCTTTTGTTTCCCACAGAGGGATGTTCTTTCCAAGCTGCTTCACTGTGGCAGCCCCAGAGAATGCTTCTCCTCCCTTCCTTGAGTAATTGAAACTTGGTGGAGCAAAGAGAAAAGGCAAACCTAGTGGCATGTAATAACAGCCTCCGCTTACTGTGATAGCAAAACTGCCAGTCTTACACTGGAGCCCAGGATCTGGGAGATAGCATGACAGGGACATAAAGGCATGGTAGGGGGCTGAGCAGTTGTCTGTTCTGCACCCGGTGGTGCTATTGTGGTTGTAACATGTGTGTGCTGTGTGTTCTATTTACTGTGTGCTGTGCTCTATTCTAGACATGAATGCATGGACATATATTTGGCTGCAAAATAAAGACTTTAACCCAGTGACAGAAAAAAAAAAATAGAGACATACTAAAAAGTCTGGCAATGTTATGTGAAGGGAGCTAAGTACCATGCACATAAGACATGTGCACACGTGCACACACACACACACCACATCACATTCACATACACATATACATACACCACAACACACATACTATACCACACATACATGCACTGTACCACATATAGACACACCATACACACACTATACCACACATAAACATACATACCACACACATATATGGATATGTATACCACACAACAGTATACATACACATATACCACGCATACACATGTATCATATCACACACACCTATACACAATACACATAAACCATACAATACACACACATACCAGATACATAAAATGCCATACATAAAACACAATGCATACCACACACATATATACACGAACATGCTCAGACACACATGCACACACACCATACCACACATGCATCCCAAGTTATAACATTTCATTATGAAATGTAGACTCACACTGATTGCCCTGTCTTCCTACTTTAGCTGTAATCCCTATAAGCATAAGAAAGAAATAAAAGTTGTTAAAAAGGGGACTTCTACACAGAATGGGAGTTTGAGTTCAAAGGTAAACCCATTTTGTTGATGGCTCAGATCCCAAGGGAGTATATATTTTTAAATTTACAGATTATGTTTCAGCACAGTTTAGATTTTCAGCAAAGGTGAACAATGGATGCAAGAGGTCCCTATGCATCCCACGGGAAGCAAAGCCATTTTCTGTTAGTCAGATGAAGGAACTGCATCACAATTTGTCGTTGCTTTGAGTCTGATTGTGGAGGCTGAGTTCAGGGGCCAGGAATGGAGGGTGGGAGGAGCCAGCAGACTAAAGATTCATGGAACTGCTGGAAAGTGAGACATGCTTCAGTTTCTCTGGAAGCGTACGCACAGGCCACTGGGTAGGTGGACACTGGGCAAAAGCACGTGCCTTTGGGTCCAATGTCTTTTTAATGGAAAATCACACAAAGGTGGTTTCTTGCTAAAACTAGTTATATAATGAGCTGCATCACTATCACTTTTGGAGTCCCTGGACATCCAGTATGAGTCACTCACCACCTTCCCAATGTCTATCTTGGTCCATACTGGAAATCCATATCACCACCGTGCTGTCTAAACACAGTCAGGAGCCCATCCTTCATCTGGAATGCAGGGTGTGGGAGAGCCGACTTCATTGTGCTAAAGCATGAAATTAGAGGTCCGGTTTGTGCCCACAGGGCATCCAGTGCATGGTGTAGGGCCTTCCAAAATTCTGAGCTTCCTCTTCCCTTTTAACAGTGACCTCCTTGGGTAAGAAATGCTTCTTAACTTTCAAAGCACTGCAAAAGATGCTATTAGAATATAATCATAAATGGGCTGGAGAGATGACTCGACGGTTAAGAGGACTTAATCAACACAGGTTTGATTCTCAGCATCCACATGACAGCTAACAATTGTCCATAACACCAGTTCCAGGGGATCTGATGCCCTCTTCTGGCCTAATCTGGCATTGCATGACACAGGTGTACTTAACATATATACGTGCAGCCAATACACTCATACACATAAAATAAAAATTTAAAAGAATATTACCATAAGTGTAATTGGGGGCAGTAAGTGCAGATGAAGATGTACAGTGACCTGCCCTGATCCCATGAGCTGATCCCTGAGCTCTTAGCAGCAGAGGCTCAGCATGGCAGCACCAAACGCAGGCCTCCTATAGGTGAATGTTGAATGTTCACCCCATCTATGGCTTCGTGTGGATATCCTATGAGGTAGGCTGAGCAACGCTTATGCGTTCATCTCTCTTCTGTGGAATCAGTCTTGTTTCTTCTTCAAGAACTCAACTTCTTTTTCCCAGTTCCCAGTTAACTTTTGGGTTCGGCATCAAGCGTTCCCCAGAAGCTGTCTCACATCACTGTAATCCATTCTCCTCCCACTCACTGTCTGAGAAGCTGGGCTTTGGCAATGGAGTGTGACTCCAATGGAGCAGAGTGTGCCTGAAGGGCTTTCTCTTTTCTCCTGCCCTGCTTGGGGCTGGCCAGTAGCATCTGCATCCCTCTAAATGGCAGTCCTTGTTACTCCACAGTTCAGTTCACACTGTCCTCAGCCACAGGGTTCATAACAGCTCCCTCCAGTGCTAGTTACTAGGAAACAAGGAAAAGCAGGAACCAGGGGCAGGCTGTAACTTTCAAAGGCCCTTCGCCTCTAGGACCTCCTTCCACCAACCAGACACGGGCTTCTAAAAGTTCCATTGCATCCCAAAATAGTGGACCACTTCCCAAAATAATGCCACCAACTGGAAAACCTAAATAGCCCATGGGGGACAGTTCAGATTCAAACTATAGCAGTTTCTTTAACCTTACCTGTATTTGTTCCTGTAAGTAGCCCTTCACTGAAGTACTTTCTTTTATCATCAAAATAAATTCTACTTTTTTCCATAATTGTGGCCGATCAGCATCTTTTGATTCCTCAGTTATCCTTTCTTGATTCTTCTGCTCCCAAGTACAGCTCTTTCCTCAACCTAGTCTTCTAAATGTATTGTTATATGAAATTTTATATATATACATATATAATATATATGTATATTATTGATATATATATACATGGTATATATATATCTTATATAATATAGATATATATATATTACCCTTTAAGAAAATTCATAACTGGGGCTGGAGAGATGGCCTAGTAGTTAAGAGCACCAACTGCTCTTGCAGAGGACCCGGATTTGATCCCCAGCACCCACATGGCGGCTGAGAACCGTCTGTAACTCCAATTCCAGGAGAACTCCTGGGTTCCAGGGGAACCCGAGACCCTCTTCTGACCTCCGCAGCATTGCACAACACGGGTGCACAAACCTACATGCAGACAGTACATTCAAATAAATAAATAAATAAATAAAATTAAATTAAAAAAAGAAAATTGATAACTGTTTTTAGCAGATTTTTCTTTTTTATAAGTGAGTACAGTATTTACAAATTTCCTAATGCAAAAAGGTATGCTGCTGCTGTAGTTGTATAAATAACAGGAAAATTAGTTTTGTCCCCACTCTTCTCATTGGTCAGAAGAAATGATGGACAGTAAAGGGGTGGGAGCTACTCTCCTCCAGGAAGTGTGAGTCAAAATCCTTTGGCATCTTGGAAAAAGAAAGGAAGGTGGATCAGGAAGAAGGTCAGAGAATATTCAAACAAAGTCCTGAAGACTTGGACATTGCACTGTGCCTTGTGAGAGGCAACGAATGACACTTTTCACAAGTATGATGTTTAATACCTACCAGAATCTAAAATAACACCTTATTACAAACCAAAACCAAAAGACTGGTGAATAGGTCAATGGGTAAGGATGCTTGATGCATAAACCCAGCCACCTGAGTTCAACCCCACAGTGAAAGCAGAACCAACTCCCCCAAATTGAACCTGTACCTGCAGTTGAGAGAGAGAGAGAGAGAGAGAGAGAGAGAGAGAGAGAGAAGGAGAAGAGAACACACACAGTTGTTAAAAATGCAAGGGCTGAGGATATTGCTCAATGGTTAAGGCAATTGCTGCACAAGTACAAGGACCAGTGTTCAGATCCCCAGAACCAATGTGAATGTGCATGGGAGTGGCACCCAGCTGGAATCCCAGCCTTGGAAGGCAGAGTCAGGATCTCCAGAGAAAGCTGGCTATGTAAGAGAGCTCTGAGTTTGATTGGGAACCCCAATCAGAGCTCTGAGTTTGATTGGATAAGATGAAAGAGCAATATGAGATGTACATCAACCTCAGACCTCCATATATGTGTGCACCACATACGTGTCATGCACATGTAAACATGCATATACACACCTGCACAACATACACACAGATGAAAATGGAAAAAGCAAACTAATACAAAGAGAAAGGAATTGGAGTCAGCCATGTTAATAGGATATTATCAAAAATATTAAAGGCATTGTGGCCCATGCCTTTATTCCCAGCACTCAGGAGGCAGAGGTGAGTGAATCTCTGTGAGTTCAAGGCCAGCCTGGTCTACAGAGCAAGCTGTGGGTCAGCTGGAACTAAAGGGAGACTCTGTCTCAAAAAGACCAAAAAAAAAAACCCCTACATATAGTTATAGAGATATATGTAGATATGTAGATATATAGATACATAAAATTGGCTCAAAGATGGTTTCTTAGATAGGTAAAAAAAAACTCAAAGATGATTCTTATATATAAATTCTTATATATGAATCACACAACTTAGTGCATAATTAAAACAGATGAATTAAGGTCATAATGGCGGTGAACAGCAACCTTGTCTCTCACTCTCTTTCTGTATATATAATGTCAGCACAAAAACACCATCTCACCTTACAGAGGATAAGTTTTTTTCTGGAGCCCAAAATGAGTGATTGTGGCACAGGAACACGATTCAGATTAACTGTGTGTTCCACATGGTAACAGTTTGACAACGTTTTATAGTAGCAGAACAAAGGGCACTGTTAGTCTTTTGGTTGATGGAAACCAGTGGTCTGTGACTACATTTGAAAAGGTTTCACCAGTTTGTCACAAAGAAGTTAGATCAGACACAGAGGTAAGGCAAGGGTGCTAAAGACAACCCAAGCTAAGTTTTAATTAGGCTCTGGACATGCAACATTCCAGTCTTTCCTCAAGCATTGAAGTTTCAGTGAATCAGCCCTGTAGAAAGAAGGTTCAGTGCACAATGCCGTTTCTTCCAGGAACTTTCATTCATAATGACATCTCAGAATTTTTACCTTGCAGCGTAAAATAGCTATTCTTAAATGCCCATAGGATGTTAATAAAAACTGGCCATGTGTCATACTCAAAAAAATTCTAAAGAGCGGAAATTATTTAAGAGTCTGTTTTAGTTATCTACTGTACATAACACAGATAGCAGCTTAAAACTGTGAGGATTCATTATCTCACAGTGTCTGTGGAGCAGCCTTATGTCTCTGGCATCAGGTCTTGTGAAGTGGAAATCAAAATGCCAGCCCAGGTTGCGGACTGGCCTGAGGGCTTCATTGGCTGAACAGCTAACTCTGGGCCAGTTGGCATGCTTATTACCAGGATCCAGTTCTTATGGGCCCTGGGCTCTGCTCCTCAGCACATGGGCCTCTCCACAGGACAGTTGAAAACACAGTTGTTACCTTCCTTCCAGCACAAGAGAGAGTGAGAGAAAAAACAAGCAAGACATAAACTGGACTTTCTGTGAACCGGAAGTGTCCTGGAGATGACTCCCCGTCCATTTGGACATTCTGCTTATAAGAACTGAATTACCACATCTAGTCCAAACTCAAGGGACCAATTAATTACACAGGCTTGGGCACCAGGAGCACATCAGACGCTGCTTTACACAGAGTGCAATTGGAAATAGAATATGAATCAAGTCACTTGAAAATTAACACCCTTAAATTGTTCTTGCCGGTGGTGATGGTGGTGGTGGTGGTGGTGGTGGCGGTGGCGGCGGTGGCGGCAGCAGCAGCGGTGCATGCTGGTGGCTGAGCTTGGTGGCACACGTCTTTAATCCTAGCATTTGGGAGGCAGAGGCAGGTGGATCTTTGTGAGTCCAAGGCCAGCCTGGTCTACAGAGTGAGTTCCAGGACAGCTGGGGCTACAGGGAGACCCTGTCTCAAAATATTATTTCTTTCTTTCTCTCTCTCTCTCTCTCTCTCTCTCTCTCCTCTATATATATATATATTATATATATATATATATATATATATATAATTTTTCTTAAAGGAAAAAAGAAATATTAAAACTCCATAAAAAATTAAGTATCTTTAAGATAAGAGGAAAATTTATGGGCTGTCACTAATGCTGTTCTTGGTGACAGGTTCCCTTATTCATTCAATGAATAATGATGGTTTTCTATATTCCAGGCATTCTGCAAGTGCTAGAATTACAAGGAATAATGAGAAAAAAAAAAAAACATTGTATAGATTTTCACTCTAGTGAATGAGAGCAAATACTTGCATAATTATTNGCTGCAGGCCAATGTTTGTACTGGGTGGGAGTAAAAGGAGGCATAAACAGAATCAACCCTCTTGTGTTTTAAAAAATCAGGCTAGAATTATATACATATTTCATGTCAGAAAAATAAAATGTGTCTTGGCGCTGCTGGGAAGTTGGAGAGCTTGGAGGGGGAGTGGAGAATTGGCAGACCTGCTCCCCTTTCCTTGGCCCCCCGCCTGACAATCATTCAACCTTTTACTCTTGGAGTCAGCTCCGTCCCCCCACTTCAGAGGCCTGCCAAGTGCTACAACATCCTTGCCGTCATCTCTACATGTTGTCAGGGTCCAGAAGGCCTTGAACAGGAAGAGCACTTTACAAAATGGCATACATCCTCTAAATGGTGACTTCGGATTCATGTTTCTGATGGGAACAAATAATTTTTCTTAAAGGAAAAAAGAAATATTAAAACTCCCATAAAAAATTAAGTATCTTTAAGATAAGAGGAAAATTTATGGGCTGTCACTAATGCTGTTCTTGGTGACAGGTTCCCTTATTCATTCAATGAATAATGATGGTTTTCTATATTCCAGGCATTCTGCAAGTGCTAGAATTACAAGGAATTAATGAGAAAAAAAAAAAACATTGTATAGATTTTCACTCTAGTGAATGAGAGCAAATACTTGCATAATTATTATAATAGAGTGAGGTCAGTTCTGAACAATTTCATTTAGCTTTGCCAATTAGTTGATACTTTTTCCTTTATATATCTTAAAGCATGGAGAATTTAAGTGATCTGCCTAAAATCACATATCTCTTAATAGACATATGTAGATACCCAGTAATGCATATTTCTAAGAAATCATATTTCTAAGAAATATCTAAAAAGTAGGCACAGTTTGAATGGTTTATTTCAAATGTAAAAGTGCACGACACCAGTGCACTTAGATCCATGCAGGAAATATACTCATATACATAAAATAAAAAAAATAATAAAAGTTTTAAAAATATAGCTGAATATTAAATTGAAAGAAGTCATTAGCCCTCAGGCAAAATGGTTTATTTTCTGTTGCTATGATAAAACACTCTGACTAAACCAACTGAGGGGTAGAAAGCATTTACTTAGCTTACAGCTCCAGGTACATCACTGAGGGAAGATGTCAGGAACCCCAGGCAGGAACCTGGAGGCAGACATGGTGAAGACTGCTTGCCGCCTTGCTTTCTGGCTCATTCACAGACCTGTACTTAGCTAGTTTTCTTATACAGCTCAGAGCCACCTACTCAAGGAATGGTGCTGTGCACTGTGAACTGGGCCCTCCCACATCAATTACCAAGCTAGACAACCCCCCACAAACATGCCCCAGCCAAATATGATCTGAAAAATTTCTCAATTGAGGCTCTAATATCAATCAGATGTCTCTAGGCTGTGTCACTTGACAGTTAAGGCTGATTAAAATGTGTCTCTTTTTTTAATTTTCTTTTTTTATTGATGTTTTGTGTATTTCATACAGCATTTTCCAATTCAGTTCAGGCATATTTCCCTTTCCCTTCCCCTCACCCCACCCCACCCCATCCCAGATCATGCATTCTGCCATAACTGTCGTGCATCTTTCATTTTTTTTTTCATTTTCTAACAATGAGAGATAATTTATGAGTACAAGCATCCTTCATGTAAAACCAATTTGCAAGCCCAAACCCACACAGCCCATGGGTCCCACCGTCCAGCAGGGGAGACTTGTATGTTCAATCAAGTTGATCAAATGAGTGTCCAGACTATATTGCTGTAGTTTCACCATTCACCCCAAACACAGCCCTTACATTATACCATGCCCCCTCTTCTGAAGATTGTTCCCTAGGCTTAGAAAAGGGGGACAGGTGGATGAGAAGCAAAACAGTCTACTTTCTCTGAAGCTGCTGTCTTGGACTCTGGTCAATTCTGGTTGTTTCCTTTCATGGGCTGTCAGTTTGTCCAGGAATAACCTTTCAATCCTACTAATGAAGCTCAAGCAATTAGATATATAGGTATTTAAACAGTACTAATTGTTATGGTAGGTTACTTTGGTATAGACACAGATATTTGGATGGTATGTTAATCCATGAATTACATTCTTTTCTGTTAAATATGACAGGGTCTTACTGTGGCTTATAGCATCTCCTAACCATTAGAGGATGTAAGCTTCTGACATCAGCCATGGGTTATTCCTCCAAGGAGAGAGCTAATAGCCAATTAGATTTGGGATATACAGGCATATGGCTGCCTCTGCTGCACAGTATTTCCAGGCAGGTGAGGTGTAGCTGGTGCTGATGGAGGAGTCTTGCTTGACTCAAGGAGATCTATATTTGCTTTATTGGTTTAGTGGCCTTTGGTAACACTCTCTGGTATTCCAGAGACCATCTGTCCACTTGCATGTGTGGTCTCAATACATCTTTCCCATGTTAACGTCAGGTCTTTGACAGCAGGGCCTTATCACCTCTCTTCTTGCAGGTATCCCAGTTTAGAGGCAAGGAGCCTTTACCTTTTGTGGGGGCTTGGATCCCCTGGCCAACATCTCCTTGGTAGAATAATCCATTGCTGATGTCAGAGCTCCTGTATTAATATATTTTTCTTAAGTGCATAGCTTAAGGAGACTTTAGTATTATATTTGGTTCTGAATAGAGAATAATCCTTTTCACAGTTCCTATGTCTATTAGTCAATTAAAGAAGGCAGTTTTACTGGTTTTATAAGAGATTACCTCTATAACAGTTGGCTCCAATTTACAGTTGGAGAATGACCTCATCATTATCATATTGCTCCTTGTTCTAAGGGGGGGAGGTAAGAAAGTCTCTCGTATTAAAACCTTTGCGGCACCCAGAAGGTCAGTTTCATTAGGACTCATTATAAATAGTTGTTACAAGTAGGATCCACAGAGGGGTTTGATGTTTGTAAGCAATCTTGAGGCTTTTCTTCCTTTCAATGTTCAGACGGGCCAACCTTTCTGCTGGCAATTTCTGGTACATCCTACATCAATGCAAAGCTCTATCTTTTCTTTCCAGCCATTAAGTTGGTGACATTATGGCCTGTTGGAACATACAAATCTTTTCCTGTGTTAGTTTTAGATTTGAATTGTAAGGTTTTTGAAAAAAGGTTTTATATCTATTCTGTATCCCCTTTTTTTATTTTAGGTTTTTGTTTTTTGACCCATGAGTCTCAAAAAGGCAGTTGTATTATACATACCTATAGGGTGGAATCAGGCACAGATTTCATCAAATTCACCATGCTGTTTTGGGTGACTGTTGTGATTAACTTGGGAAGCAAACTTAATTTTTAAGTTAAATCATCCTACAGGTGAAAGAGAATGCTACAAGTGATACTGTACAACAGAAAAAATTATAGAGAACATTTGTATGTGCCAATCCCAAAGTTATATTATACAGATTTTAAGTAAAACAAATGTGGACAACAGCAATTTATATCTCCAATTAACTCAGATGCATTACCGTTTTATCAGAGCCTTTAAACCAATGTTGTTTAATATACACATATTTACTTTACTAAGTCCTAAAACACCATGTAAACTGTAGACAGGGAAGTGAAGAGAAAACCCACAAATGGGAGGAACCTTCACAGCAGATACATCTGACAAAGCATTATTTCCAGAGTAACAAGCTACTCAAAAACAAAAGAAGAAAGAAAACAAATGAATCACTCAAAAGATGGAGCAAAGATCTGAATAGAGACTTCACAGAGGAGGAATTAGAGATGGTTGAGAACATTTAAAAGTGTTCAACATGCTAATAATTAAGGAAATGCAATTAAAACCACTTTAAGATATCATCTTACTCCAATAAGACTGGCTAGGATCAAGAAAAAATGATACCAGTGCTGGAGAGGTTGAGGAAAGGGGACACTCATCCATGCTGGTGGGAATGTAAACTTGTACAGCCACCTATGGAAAGCAGTGTGGAGAACCCTGAAGACTCAAAATAAGCCTGCCTTTGACCCAGTCATGACTAGTCATACTCTACCACATCGCTGTCATACAAGACTCACTCACTGCGAGATACATGCACAGCTATATTTATTGCATCTCACATGCAAATAAAAAGCTGGAACCAACCCAAATGCCCCTCAATGACGAGTGGATAGAGAAAATGTGGTACATGTACACAATGGAATTCTATTGTAGCAGTTATAGAACAGACCGTACACATCCACTACCGGAGCAATCTTCGTCAGGCCATAAAATGGCGTGGAGCTAGAAGACATTATGTTAAGTGAAGTAACACAGACCCAGAAAAACAAACGACAAATGGTATCCCTCATATGTGGATGCTAGTGCCAATAACCCAGTTATAAATATTTCTTGTGGAGATGGATGCATATTAAAAGAACAACAACAGAAAGACTGCATCAGAAAACTGACTGAAATGGTGAATCGGGAAGGGTGGGAGGGGCAGGAGAGGGACACAGGTGTATATTCTATTAATGAATATTTAATTGATGTGAGTTCAAAAAGTATCCAGTTTTGCCCAGATTGTGTCTCTTAACAACCGATGAAATATACCTTAGAAAATGCTACTTTCTTTTTTTTTTTCTTTTTACTTTTACCCTTTTTTTTTTTTTTGGTATTTTTGAGACAGGGTCTCCCTTTTAGTACCAGGTGTCCTGGAGCTCGCTCTGTAGACCAGGCTGGCCTTGAACCCATAGAGATCCACCTAACCTCTGCCTCCCGAGTGCTGAGATTAAAGGCGTGTGCCACCATGCCTGGCGAACATACTACTTTCTACCGAAGATGTTTAAGAAATAAGTATCTGGAGCTGGAGATAGCTCAACATTTAAAGACATGTACTGGTCTTGAAGAGGGTCTGGATTCAGTTCCCACACCCACAGGCATCACCCACTGACTATCCTTAACTCCAGGTCGGTAGACAGGAAGCAATGCCCTCTTCTGGCCTCCATGGGCATTGCATGACAGGGTGCACCTACATACATGCAGGCAAAATGCTTGTATAAATAAACAAATTTTTTTTCTTTTTTGAGACAGGATCTCCCTGTAGCACCATCTGGCCTGGAACTCACTATGTAGACCAGGCTGGACTTGAACTCATAGAGATCCACCTGCCTCTGCCTCCCAAGTGCTGGGATTAAAGGTGTGCGCTACCATGCCTGGCTTCAACAAAAAGATTTAAAGAGCGAATGTGAACATGAAGATCTATCTGATAGTCCTTAAATGAACATCCCCTCAGCCAGCTTTTCAAGTAACCCCATAAAATAGTCATCTCTATTAGCCACTGCTGTCACAGCAATGCTCCCAACAGCCTCAGCATCTGATGGGTTTCAAAATGGTCATTTAGGGGCTGGAAAGATAGCTTAGCAGTTAAGAGCACTGACTGCTCTTGCAGAGGACCGGGGTTCAATCCCCAGCATCCACATGGCGGCTGAGAACCATCTGTAACTCCAATTCCAAGAGAACTCCAGTTCTAACACCTTCTTCTGACCTCTGTGGCATTGCATGACATGGGTGCACAAACCTACATGCAGACAGTACATTCATACACATACAAAAATAAAACTAAATTTAAAAAATTAAAAAATCTTTAAAAAAATCCCCAAAATGGTCATTTATCCCAGCTTGGGGATCAGCTGACCAGACAGAGTGTGTCCACCTCTCTGTCACACATCTCTGTCTTCCTCCTTGGACCCCTCTTACAATGACAGGAGTTCAAGAAGGCAGTGGAAAGCACAGTTCCTCTAAAGAACCAAGTCTGAAGCAGGCTCTCTGTCACTCTGCCTACATCTCATTGTCCATAGCAAACCATATGTTCAAAGCCAACATGGTTACTTCCAATGAGGGAACTACAAAGACACATGCCGAGGGCTATGGTGGGGAGACTACAAAGCTGGAGCACGCAGGTCACTGCATCCAAACTTTTGGTAGCATTGCTCTTCCCACATGAACAGGAAATGCCACTGAGTCCATTTTAGATCAGATTGCACTCTGAACGTATCAGTATTCCTATATTTACCCAACTGAGCTACATCTAACAGAGCTTGGGACAAACATGGACATCTAATGTGTTTTCCTGCTCAGATTCTATTTTCCTCCACAGAAAAATTACTAGCACTTCACATGAATTTATCCTTCTTTTATTGCAGTTAATGAAAGATTCATCTGCCCTGCCCTACATAAGTAAGAGGCTTTGACTTTTCTAGGAGAAAACAAGCCTGGTTTAAGTTCTTTCGGATGTGTCATTTGTCATCTTAGAGATCATGGTTTTGAGGCTGGGGAGATGGCTCAGTGGTCAAGGTAAACTTGAGGATCTAAGTTCAGATCCCCAGAAGCCATGGAAAAGCCAGGCATAATGTATGCATCTAAAACCTCAATGCTGGTGGGGGAGGTGAAGGCTAATCCCAGGGGTCCTCTGGCCAGCCAGTCTAGCCTAATCAGTGAGCTCCAGATTTAGTGAGAGACCTTCTCTCAAAAATAAAGCATAGACCAATTGGGGAAGACACCCGGTGTTGTGCTCTGGCATCCACATGCATATACACAGGCGAGTATGCCCTCCCAGACATGTGCACAGACTCTTTGGGGGGTCTTTTTGAGACAGGGTCTCCCTGTGGCCGCAGCTGGCCTGGAACTCACTCTGTAGGCCAGGCTGGCCTTGAACTCACAAAGATCCACCTGCCTCTGCCTCCCAAGTGCTAGGATTAAAGGTGTGTACCACCACGCCCGGCATGTGCACAGACTTTTATATGTCACACAGAGAAATCACAGTTTGGTCAAACCTTGGATGTATTTTCCTTCAATATAATATGTATCTCATCTCTGAGACATAAGGTTCTGGCCTTGATTTTCCATATTGGACACTGACACCAAGAAGGGAACAGCAGGAAGGGCTGTTTACAATGGGCAATTGCTGCATTTGACATATTACCTATTACTAAGAATTTGTATTCTTCCTCTTTCTCCTCGCAGGGTATTAAATTTTGATTAAGCCCAAGGACCTCTGTCTTCCATAAATAGAAGGCACTTTGTAGAGTCCTGGGCAAATTTTTATATACAAAATGAGTTACTAACTTATGCTAATCATTCTGTGTTTATCCCCCTAGGTCCTAACTTCTCCTTTCATATTTGTAATAAATCTTTCTACCAGCTTATGGCATTCAGGGTAATAAACAATATTTTGGTTTACAAGGTTCCACTTCCACAAATATTATATCACCGGGTTTCTACCTCTGTTTTCCAGGATCTGGGTCCAGAAAGGTCCATGAAAGATATGCCCACCCCATACACACACACACACACATACACACACACACACACACACACACAACATATACCACACACTAAAAAGCACACACACACACACACTACATATATATATATAATATATATATATACACATACACACACACACAACATATACCACACACTAAAAAGCACACACACACACACACTACATATATATATGTACACACAATAATACACACACAATAACTCAATGAAAAATGTCACAAGAAATGTAAAGAAATGTAAAGGGATAAGCAAATGTCTTTGTCCCAACTTGGGGTATCCTAGGCACGAGTCAGTCTTACAAAAACATCCATACCTGCTGTATCAAGTTCTGTGCTAAGGGCTCTTGCATATACCATCGCAGCAAACCCTTATGAAATCCCTGAGAAGAAGTTCTCATCACCTCCTGGCATTCTGATGAGAAATATAAACTTCCAAGAACTTGTAGATATTGATTGAGGCTGGATTTAGATACAGATGCATATGACCAGCCTAACCTACCAGCTTAATCTACATAGTGAGTTCTAGGCTAGCCAGAGCTACACAGTGAGACCTTACCCCCCAACCACGCAGAAGGGAGGATTCCCACCTCAAGAACAGCTACATGACTATTAAATTATTTATCAAATTAAGGTGCATTGGGGCTGAAGAGATTGCTTAGGGGTTAAAAGTGCTTACTACTCTTCCAGAAGACTCAAGTTCAGTTCCTAGCACCCATAGCAAAGACTCACCTATAACTCTATCTCCAGGGGCTCCAATGCCCTCTTTTGGCCTCTGTGGGCACCTGTACACATGTGACACACACACATACACATGAGTAAAAATAAGATGAATCTTTAAAAATTAAGGTGCTCTTTAAACTCAAAAATAATTAGTAGTTAACAGATTCTATGAAGCAGAGTTTGAAAATGCTGTTCTCACCCCTAGGTGGTGCTATACTCTAACCTTGAACAGCCCCGTGGCCTTCCAAATACCAGCTTGCTAGCAGGCACCTTCCCTAAGCAGGCACATCCCTGTAAGGAGCTTTTAGTCCAATTGTCCTAAGTCCAGAGAACTCCCCTGAATTAACAGTCAAGTTCCTTTGCAGGCTTCTAGCCACATTCAAAATTTCTTTTTTAATTTTCTGGATGTTCTTAAACTAAATCTTCAGATTAAAGAGGTTCAGATTCCACTATTTGCACGTGTTAGACTGCTGATATCTGCCCTGAGGAGGACGTTGGATCCGGAGGACCTCGCTCCCCCTCCCCCCATTCTCCCCACCCCACCCCACCCTGAAGCCTATGAATAAAGTGGTTTGACCTGGGGAAAAAAAATAAAGAGATTCAGTGAACTCCATACAGAATAAACACAGTAAAACCACACAAAGCCACTTACTATATCATTTAGGAATTTGTGTGTGTGTGTGTGTGTGTGTGTGTGTGTGTGTGTGAGAGAGAGAGAGAGAGAAGAGAGAGAGAGAGAGACAGAGAGAGAGACAGAGAGAGAGAGAGAGAGAGAGAGAGAGAGAGAATAAATAGCAAGGGAAGGATATACCTAAGTTCAGGAGAGCTGTTTCATCTGCCAAGAGGGACAAAAAAACAAGAACAAAAAAATTGCTTCGGGTGTGTTAGTAAATTGTTTCACTCAAGTGACCTGGAGCATAGATAAGCACTTATTCTTTAAACTTCATATATTATGAAGGTGTATTTATGATGGATGTCACAATAAATAGAAATTAATTGTGATTCATTCTTCTGTTCCTTCCAAGATGAATCATGTTTAATAGCATTTCTAATAACATTTCTCTGGGGCTGGAGAGATGGCTCAGCAGTTAAGATCACTGACTGCTCTTGCAGAGGACCTGGGTTCAATTCCCAGCACCCACATGGCGGCTGAGAACCATCTTTAACTCCAGTTCCAGAGGAATCCGATGCCCTCTTCTGACCCCCAAGGCATTGCACGACATGGGTGCACTGACCTACATTCAGAGAGTACACTCATGCACATAAAAAATAAATAAATAATAACATTTCTCCTTCACAAGACTATGATCTTGACAAGGACACAAGCCTGTCATGGGCTACCTTGTCCACTGTGGCTCTTCCCCATGTCCATCCTTGGCAAGTGGTGGATCAGCCATCACTTCTCTCATTTCGCTTGCCAAGAACAAGCCGTTGGCCCTACCTGCAGAATTGTGCTTCAGCCATGTTGGGCAGAAGATGGAGGCCAGCCCGAGCTATTAAACCCAAGATGGCCTGTTCCACTGAAGACACTTTCAACCCAGACCCGTGTGTCTAGAGCCAGTGACTATGTACCTTCTCTCATCCTCCCCCTTTTTGTAGGTAATGTCTAGGGGCTGGGGAGATAGTTCCATTGGCAAAGTCCTAGCCACAGAAGGGTGAGGACCTGACTTTGGTCCTCAGTACCCATATAAATAGCCAGGCATGCTGGAACTTGCTTGTAATGTCAGTGCTGGGAAGCAGAGACAGGAGGATCCCTGAGGCTTGCTGGCCAGCCTATACCACTTGACAGATACGAGGTTAATAAGACTCCTGTCTCAGAAACACAAGGGGGACAGCTCCTGGGGAATGACATTGGAGGCTGACCTCTGGCTTTATCACACACACACACACACACACACACACACACACACGTGTACCATATACAGACAAACACACACAATTAAAAAAAATAATGCTTGGAGCTGAAGAGACAGCCTATCAGTTAAAAGCACTGGCTGCTCTTCCAGAGGACCTGGGCTCGGATCCCAGCACCCACATACTGACTAACAAAGGTCCATAACTTCAGTTCCAGGGGATCTGGCACAACATGGTGTGCTTACACATATGCAGCCAATACACTCATACACATAAAATAAAAAATATATATGTATATTTTTAAAAATAATGCCCACTTGAAGCTTGCGTAAAGGCATCTAGACACCCACCCAGGTATTCAGGTGCCATTAATGGCATAGTCATGCAGTCATAAAGGCTGGGAATAGTATGCTCAAGTCTTCACAGGGACCCGGGATACATTTGATCCTGCAGAGGTCTGGTTCCTCTTCTGCTCAGCATTGAGCCCCTTTGGAATTTTTAGCCCCAATCTGCTCTAAAATGAAAGCTCAGTGTCTTTGTGAACCTCTGTATTTTCACTGTCCAGCACAGGACATGGCCAGGGTTGTGTGCCTAGGAAGTGGCAGGCAAGCAAAACCCAGAGTTCTTCTCTTCTGTCCTTGCTCCTCGTGATGCCTCTGAGCTCTGTGTGATGGGAGCTTGCAGCCTTGCTGATGTCCTCTTCATAGGGTGTCCTCTTCATTCCCCTACCTGGGGTATTTCAACATGAGGTGGTGTTCCAGGTGGGTGTCCCAGTACTCACAGTTTTAAATTGTCACTATACACAACATGCTGTACGGCTGCCTTACTGCCCTGTTCCATTTCATTCTTCAGCCATTTCTTTGCCCTTTTATGGAAAGTCAACATTCCATGGAATTGCATGTCTACTAAAAAAAGATTTACTGGGGCTGGAGAGATGACCTAGCAGTTAAGAGCACTGACTGCTCTTGCAGAGGACCTGGGTTTGCTCCCCAGCACTCACATGATGGCTGAGAACTATCTTTAACTCAAGTTCCAGGGGAACCTGATGCCCTCTTCTGACCTCCTCGGCATTGCACAACACAGGTGCACAGACCTGCATGCAGACAGTACATTTATACACATAAAAACAAATAAAATTAAAAAATAAAATAAAAGATTTATTATTATTACTTGTGTGTGTGTGTGTGTGTGTGTGTGTGTGTGTGTGTGTGTGTGTGTGTGTCCATGTGTGTTCAGGTCTCTGACAAGGCCAAAAGGGGGTGCTGGATCTCCTGGAGGTAGAGTTACAGGCAGTTCTGAGCCACCTAACATGGGTGCTGGGAACTAAACTGTGGTCCTCTGCAAGAGTAACAAGTGCTCTTAACTACTGAGCCATCTCTCCAGTCCCCCCCCCTTTTATTTTTATTTTTAAAAAATTATGTATGAGTATTCTGTTTGAATGGGTAGCAGTGCATCCTTGTCATGTAAAACTCACAGAGGCCAGAAGAGGTCTTTGGTTCCCTGGAACTGGAGTTAACAGCTGATTGTCCCTACGTGAGGGTGCTAGGAACCAGTCTGGTCCTCTGCAAGAGCAGGTAGAGCCCTTAACCACTATGCCATCTCTCCAGCTCCACACCCCCTCTAAGAAGACAAGATCTCATGTATCAGAGGATCCTAGGCTAGCCACGAACGCTCGCTCGCCCTCCATGCTTGGAGGTTCTCCTGCTTCCATCTTCTGAGTCCTGAGATTACAGGCAGGTGCCACCTCTTCTAGCCTGTGGGGTTCTGGGAAGCACTCTACCAACAGAGCCTCATCCCAAGCCCCATGCATTTCTGTTTAGTTTAATATTCTCAGTAGGACTCAAGTAGTGCTGGGGGTGTTGTCAATGCCTCAGACAGATATAGAATTCCAGGTCCTCCCTCAGGGTTTTTAGTTTCATTAATAAAAAGAATTTAACAGAAGCTTAAGGACAATTTTATTAGAGTTTCAAAGAAGAACCTCCAGGGCAGGCAAGCTGTTAATCTCAGAAGATGCCCAGAGGAGAAGGGATAGGGAAGGGGGAAAGGCAAAAAGCCATGCCAGCGTAGAGCACATGGAGGTCAGACACGTGGTGGACCAACATAGCAGGGAGGGGAGCCTGCAGGGAGGGTATGGAAGACCAAGATGTTGGCGACGTCCAAAGTGTTGGGGAAAGCGTACTAAGCACAAAGAAAGTAGGAAGGTGAAGTTAAGAATAAGTCAGGGGGCTGGAGAGATGGCCTAGTGGTTAAGAGCACCGACTGCTCTTGGAGAGGGTTCAATCCCCAGCACCCACACAGCAGCTGAGAACCGTCTTTAACTCCAGTTCCCTGGGAATCTGACACCCTCTTCTGACCTCTGCGGCATTGCACGACACAGGTGCACAGACCTGCGCGCAGACAGTACATTCATACACATAAAAAATAAATAAAATTTAAAAAATCTTTTTAAAAAAAGAATAATTCAGAAAAGCTGATATCTGTGTCCAGGTAAGCAGTGCATTGCACAACATGGGTGCACAGTCCTGCATGCAGACAGTACATTCATACACATAAAAAAATAAATAAAATGTAAAAAAATCTTTAAAGAAAAGAATAATTCAGAAAAGCTGATATCTGTGTTCAGGTAAGCAGTCGTGACAGGAGCAAGAATTCTGGCAGGAAAAATATAGTATCTAATCAATTATTCCACCGATTTTTTAAATTTTTATTTTTTAGCAAGGACTACCTTCCCCTGTCAGATGGTTGCCCTGGCCCAGCTAGAATATGATTTTAGGCCTTCACCCAGGCCAGAGATTCTATTCTCTTGACCAGAGGAGTTTTCTGTTTATTGCTACTATAACAAAACTTTGTCAAATGTCTCCCAATTCACATCAGGGAAGAACCGCAGCCTGTAAGCCTGCCCAAGTGGGCTGCCGTGTGCATGGTAACCACAGCTCTACCACTGAGCTGCACCCCCAGTCCTGCTGTGGAGCTTTATATACAAGAAAGTGCCTGCATCCATCAGGATGGTCACGGGAGCTTCTAATATTATGCTTCTCTCAGAATTCCAGCGTCATCCTAGCTCTATCCCTCTACAAAGAAGGGGGCGGGGAATACATAATTGTGTCTTTTTGTCCTTCACCGAATGGTTTCTCAAAGCATTCGGATCAAGTAAGGGAGCCAAGAATCTACAGCCCCTATGTAAGTGGGCCTGGCGGCACAGCAAGAACATGGTGTGCCATCACCTGCCACTTTGAGCCCCCCACACAACCACTGTACCATCTCCCTAGGTGGCTAAGCTACCTCTTCTGGGGATATGAAAGCTGAGCTTGTGACCCACAATGTGTCCTGCAGAAAGAATACAAACCCCACAGGAGAGCCCACACTTGGGAGCTATGCAAATCCACTGCTAATTCCAGACAATGGCTTGCTGGTCAAAGTACTTCCCCACCAGGGAAAGGGTTTGAAAAACAGCTCTGGCCTCCTAGAGCCTCTCTTCAGTAGAAACAAATCAGCTTTGAAAAATACAATACCACAGTAGCTCTCTTAAAAAAAAAAAAGTGGTATTTAAGCAGCATGGAAGAAGCCTAGGAGAAATTAATACAAAATCAATTCAACTCCATAATTTACATCTGTTGCCTGACTCAGAATGGCTTTCTCTTATAACTGGACATATATTGGCCTAATTCTGGGATGACTGGAAGGAGGTTTATGTTTTCTGGCATCTGACTGAGCAATCTCTCACCTGGAGGGAAAACCTATAATCGTAGGGTCCTTTAAATCTGCATCTAACAGGCCAGGGGATGTTCACAGGTGAGGTCTTTAAGTGGCCCACTGCCCAAACCTGCAGCCTTCCGCACCCACTGTGCTCTGCCCTTTCTAAATACAATGCTAAACCTCTTGATCTGCTCCTGTGTTGAAGGTGCTCAGAGCTGACCACAGGACAGGTGCAGGCACAAGCACCCCTTCTTAGGGGTGGCCCCACCTTCCAGGGGTTTGTCCTGCCTGCCCTTCCTGGAGGTGGTTTCTACCTAAGTCATTTTCCTACCCTACTGGCAGGTCCGCCCAGACCAGGGAGTTCAATCAGAAGGAACTAGTTTTCCTTTAATGGCTCTCGCAAGCTGTTCTGACCTTTGCACTCCCAGGACTGCTTGAATAGGAGCTAAGCAGAAATCCTTCCTGACCAGACTGAAATAGCTCTGATTCTTTATATTTTATGTCTGTGTGACCTTGGGTAAGTCACTTTAGTTCTTGGGGTTTCAGTCTCTCCTATGCAGAAGAATACAGGGTTCAGAGTAAACAGATTGTCCTTTCTGCTGTTGTTGCTTTGAACATCTTGAAACATCTGTCCTATGTGCTCCAAGAGTTCACAAAATATTGTTATACAAGGAGAAGTTTGAAGGGCTGGAGAGATGGCCTAGCAGTTAAGAGCACCGACCGCTCTTACAGAGGACCCGGGTTCGATCCCCAGCACCCACATGGTGGCTGAGAACCGTCTCAAACTCCAATTCCAGGAGAACTCCAGTTCCAGGGGAATCTGACACCCTCTTCTGACCTCCACGGCATTGCACGACACGGGTGCACAAACTTGCATGCAGACAGTACATTCATACACATACAGAAATAAATAAAAAATTAAAAAAAAAAAACAAGGAGAAGTTTGAAAAACAGCTTCTGTCTCCTAAAATCTTCCTTTTGTTAAAAACAAATTGGCTTTTTAAAAAATATATTCTCTTGCCAGCGGTGGTGCACACCTTTGATCAGTGAGTTCAAGGCCAGCCTGGTCTATATATCGAGCTCCAGGCCAGCTGTGTCTAAAAGGGAGACCCTATCTCAAAAAGACCCCCAAATAAATAAATAACTAAAATAAAACATATTCTCTTTTAAAGTATCAAATATAGCAGGGCATGGTAGCATGTGCCTTTCATCCAGCATTCAGGAGTCAGAGACAGGCCCATCTCTACGAGTTCATGCCCAGCCTGGTCTACATAGCAAGTTCTAGGATAGCCAGGGCTACAGGGAGACCAAATAAATAAATATAAAGTAAACAAAATATTTAAAAAAAATTTTTTTTATTTATTTCTGTATGTGTATGAATGTACTGTCTGCATGCAGGTTTGTGTACCCATGTCTTAAATAGGAACCATCCCCTTCTACAGGAGAAACTGAGGCCCAGGAAACTGAAGTGACTTACCCAAGGTCACACAAAAACAACTCTGTAAAATTTCCTTTAAAAAATTTTAAAAGTGTTTTGCTTGCCTGTATGTATACATGGCATGTGTGCAGTGCCAGTAGAGGCCAGAAGAGGGAGACAGAGAGCAGGCCAGAAGAGAGAGCCTGAGCTGCCATGTGCCTGCTAGGAATTGAACTTGGGTCCTCGTTAAGAAAGCAAGTACTCTTGCCATCTCTCCAGTCCCTAAAAAAAAAAAAAAAAGTGGTGTTGTTTGTTTGTTTTAAACTGGACAAGATGGCCCATGCTTATGTCCTAGCACTCAAGGGGTAGAGGTGGGAGGAGCAGGCATGCAAGGTCATCCTTCCTTCCCACATCAAGTTTAAGGCCAACTTCAGCTACACCCACCAGACTTTGTCTTTAAAACCAAACAAACAAAACCAAACAAAAAAACCTCTGGAGCCATTGAAGTGGGGGGTGGGGAATTCCTTGTGCAGGGAGAGGCCCAGTATACCGGACAGATTGAAATGCTAGACCAAGCCCTAGACAGCACATTGTGAGGGATACTAACAACTCCACAGCAAGATCCTGTTGATTTTTCTTCTATGTTATGGTGTAGATGAGCAGGGGACCCTGGCAGGGGTGGGGGAGCGATGAGCTGGATGACATCCAGTTGCTAGGCAAGCAAGCACAAAGTCATGAGTTCAATTCCTAGCACCTCATGAAACAGTCAGTGCTACAAGCCTGTAATCCCAGGACTCAGGAGGTCTGACCAGAGGGTCAGAAGTTCCAGGTCCTCCTCAGGTACACAGCCAGGCAAGTTCCAGGCCAGCCTTGGTTACAAGAGACCCTGATTTAGAACACTAAATAAAAACAAAACCAAGGAAAAAAAACATCCAAAAGGAAAAGGTGACAAATGTCACTGAATCTGGCTTTATGGATGGCTTGGGGGAAGACACCAGTTGTTTTTGATGGCTTGAAAATCAGGGCTCATTCCTTTCCTAGATACCCTGGGCAAGCCATTAACTATGGACCCCCAAGTCCACATCTGCTGGGTGGGAGCGAGGACAGGGCCAGGCAGGCCGCAGGAGGAGCTCACTCACAGAGGCCTCTGCTCCAAGTCCTCATCTGCTGGGTGGGAGCGAGGACAGGGCCAGGCAGGCCACAGGAGGAGCTCACTCACAAAGGCCCCTGCTCCCAGTCCTCATCTGCTGGGTGGGAGCAAGGACAGGGCCACGCAGGCCGCAGGAGGAGCTCACTCACAAAGGCCTTTGCTCCGCGTCCTCATCTGCTGGGTGGGAGCGAGGACAGGGCCAGGCAGGGTGCAGGACGAGCTCACTCACAAAGGCCTTTGCTGCAAGTCCTCATCTGCTGGGTGGGAGCAAGGACAGGGCCACGCAGGGCCGCAGGAGGAGCTCACTCACAAAGGCCTCTGCTCCAAGTCCTCATCTGCTGGGTGGGAGCAAGGACAGGGCCAGGCAGGCTGCAGGAGGAGCTCACTCNTTCCATCCCAAAAAAAAAAAAAAATGGTGTTGTTTGTTTGTTTAAAACTGGACAAGAATGGCCCATGCTTATGTCCTAGCACTCAAGGGGTAGAGGTGGGAGGAGCAGGCATGCAAGGTCATCCTTCCTTCCCACATCAAGTTTAAGGCCAACTCAGCATCACCCACCAGATTCTGTCTTTTAAAACCAACAAACAAAAACCAAACAAAAAAACCTTTGGAGCCATTGAAGTGGGGGGTGGGGAATTCCTTGTGCAGGGAGAGGCCCAGTATACCGGACAGATTGAAATGCTAGACCAAGCCCTAGACAGCACATTGTGAGGGATACTAACAACTCCACAGCAAGATCCTGTTGATTTTTCTTCTATGTTATGGTGTAGATGAGCAGGGGACCCTGGCAGGGGTGGGGAGCGATGAGCTGGATGACATCCAGTTGCTAGGCAAGCAAGCACAAAGTCATGAGTTCAATTCTAGCACCTCATGAAACAGTCAGTGCTACAAGGCTGTAATCCCAGGACTCAGGAGGTCTGACCAGAGAGGTCAGAAGGTTCAGGTCCTCCTCAGGTACACAGCCAGGCAAGTTCCAGGCCAGCCTTGGTTACAAGAGACCCTGATTTAGAACACTAAATAAAAACAAAACCAAGGAAAAAAACATCCAAAAGGAAAAGGTGACAAATGTCACTGAATCTGGCTTTATGGATGGCTTGGGGGAAGACACCAGTTGTTTTTGATGGCTTGAAAATCAGGGCTCATTCCTTTCCTAGATACCCTGGGCAAGCCATTAACTATGGACCCCCAAGTCCACATCTGCTGGGTGGGAGCGAGGACAGGGCCAGGCAGGCCGCAGGAGGAGCTCACTCACAGAGGCCTCTGCTCCAAGTCCTCATCTGCTGGGTGGGAGCAGGACAGGGCCAGGCAGGCTCAGGAGGAGCTCACTCACAAAGGCCCCTGCTCCCAGTCCTCATCTGCTGGGTGGGAGCAAGGACAGGGCCACGCAGGCCGCAGGAGGAGCTCACTCACAAAGGCCTTTGCTCCGCGTCCTCATCTGCTGGGTGGGAGCGAGGACAGGGCCAGGCAGGGTGCAGGAGGAGCTCACTCACAAAGGCCTCTGCTCCAAGTCCTCATCTGCTGGGTGGGAGCAAGGACAGGGCCAGGCAGGCTGCAGGAGGAGCTCACTCACAAAGGCCTCTGCTCCAAGTCCTCATCTGCTGGGTGGGAGCGTGGACAGGGCCAGGCAGGCCGCAGGAGGAGCTCACTCACAAAGGCCTCTGCTCTGAGTCCTCATCTGCTGGGTGGGAGCGAGGAGAGGGCCAGGCAGGCCACAGGAGGAGCTCACTCACAAAGGCCTTTGCTCCACTGGCTTTCGTTTGTCATTAAAAAGCAACATTGCTAAATGTTCCCTCAGCTTCTAGAAGAATAACACTTCCCTGTTCCCACAAGCATCCAGGATTGAAGAAGGGGTGGGGTGGGGGTGATAAAATTGTTTACTTTGTTTCTAAAGGGCCTAAATTCACTTTTCTCTCCCAGGATTCTCCCTGACTCCCTGCAGTGCCTGAGGCAAATTATGCATATCCTGTCTCCTTTTCTTTACAAAAATGGGCCTCATTTTCATACTTTCCCAACCTGCCTTTCAGCTCTTTACTGTTTTGAGATCGTACCCCATAACTTGTCTTCAGACACCCCGATTTCCCCCTCCAGGTGATATTTTAGTTTATTTCCGGTAGCGAGGAACGGAGGGAGTATTTTTCCAGTGTGTCTCCTCCAAGTGATTTTGGATCCTCAGGGACTATTTTTTTTTTTTTTTGTCTTTTTGAGACAAGGTCTCCCTTTAGTCCCAGCTGGCCTGGAGCTCGCTATGTAGACCAGGCTGGCCTTGAACTCACAGAGATCTGCCTGCCTCTGCCTCCGGAGTGCTGGGATTAAAGGCATGTGCCACCCCCCACCCCCACCCCCAGAATATTACCAATGTCTAGAGACATTTTTTGGTATTGCATCCCTGGAAGAGGAAGTGCAGTGGGCATAAAAAGAGCCAAAGGAGAAGCTGCAGCTAAATACCCATCATGCAAAGGGTAGCGCCCCTGTACAAGAGTCACGTGGCCTATGTGCCATGTCCCTCCTAAGTGGACCAGTGGACCTGTTCCAATGTGCGTTCCACCTTCCTACGGGTCCCTCCACCATCCGTCTGCACCTTCCTACGAGTGCGCTCCACCATCAGTCTGCACCAAGCTGAGCTGAAGGGAGGAGGAGACATCTGCTTTCCAAGCTCTTTGTACAGAATTAAAACTAAGGACAGGGGAGCCTTTAGGCCTTACCGTAATTCCCACGACACAGGGCAGCCGAGACTCCACCCGTCTGTGATTGCCTGGCAGTGCCGCATTCTGCTTTTCAGTCTGTGGATGCTATGACAGCAGATTATCTGGTGCCGGGTGTGGTGACGCACGCCTTTAATCCTAGCACTCTGAAGGCAGAGGTAGGCAGATCTCTGTGAGTTCAAGGACAGCCTGGTCTACATAGTGAGCTCCAGGCTCCAGGGAGACCCTGTCTCAAAAAGACCAAAAAAAGTTTTTAAATCTAAAGAAAAAGAAAAAAAGAATAATGCTTACCAGCTCATTTCTTTACTGGGATGCAAGCTCGTCTGCGGCTCACTGTCCTCACTGTCAAGGATCAAACCCTTCAGGCCCAGGAAGTACTGGGAACACTAAAGCCCAAAGAAGCTTTCCTTCTTTCTCCTGGCTCCCACCTCCCGCAGATCCAGGTCCCGTTCCTCTCCCTCTCGCCTGTGGTCTCCCAGCAGGTGGGGAATACCTGGCAAACAAACTTCTCCTCTTTGAGGACTCAACACACTGACATTTTAGAGAGCTATGACAAAGCAACCAAATCCAAAGCCACTGTCAACTGTGGGGCCTCCGTTGTCCATAGGGCCTCCGCTGTCCCTGGGGCCTGTGTTGTCCCGGGGGCCTGTGTTGTCCATGGGGCCTCCGCTGTCCCTGGGGCCTCCGTTGTCCCTGGGGCCTCCGTTGTCCGTGGGGCCTCTGCTGTCCCTGGGGCCTCCATTGTCCCTGGGGCCTCCGTTGTCCGTGGGGCCTCCGTTGTCCCTGGGGCCTCCGTTGTCCCTGGGGCCTCCGTTGTCCGTGGGGCCTCCGTTGTCCCTGGGGCCTCCGTTGTCCCTGGGGCCTCCATTGTCCGTGAGGCCTCCGTTGTTCCTGGGGCCTCCGTTGTCCCTGGGGCCTCCGTTGTTCCTGGGGCCTCCGTTGTCCCTGGGGCCTCCGTTGTCCCCGGGGCCTCCGTTGTCCCCGGGGCCTCTGTTGTCCGTGGGGCCTCTGTTGTCCACACGGGGCCTCTGTTGTCCATGGGGCCTCTGTTGTCCGTGGGGCATCGGTTGTCCCTGGGGCCTCCGTTGTCTGTAGGGCCTCTGTTGTCCGTGGGGACTCCGTTGCCCGTAGGGCCCCCGTTGTCCCTGGGGCCTCCGTTGTCCCTGGGGCCTCTGTTGTCTGTGGGGCCTCTGTTGTCCCTGGGGCCCGTGTTGTCCATAGGGCCTGTGTTGTCCGTGGGGCCTGTGTTGTCCCTGGGGCCTCTGTTGTCCGTGGGGCCTCTGTTGTCCCTGCGGCTCCATTGTCTGTGGGGCCTCCGTTGTCCCTGGGGCCTCCGTTGTCCGTGGGGCCTCCGATGTCCGTGGGGCCTCCGTTGTCCGTGGGGCCTCCGTTGTCCCTGGGGCCTCTGTTGTCCCTGGGGCCTCTGTTGTCCGTGGGGCATTTGTTGTCCATGGGGCCTCCTTTGTCCCTGGGGCTTCCGTTGTCCATGGGGCCTCTGTTGTCCCTGGGGCCTCTGTTGTCCCTGGGGCCTCCGTTGTCCCCGGGGCCTCCGTTGTCGGTGGGGCCTCTGTTGTCCATGGGGCCTCTGTTGTCCCCGGGGCCTCTGTTGTCCGTGGGGCCTCTGTTGTCCCTGGGGCCTGTGTTGTCCCTGGGGCCTCCGTTGTCCGTGGGGCCTCCATTGTCCCTGGGGCCTCCGTTGTCCCTGGGGCCTCCGTTGTCCCTGGGGCCTCTGTTGTCCGTGGGGCATCTGTTGTCCCTGGGGCCTCCTTTGTCCCTGGGGCTTCCGTTGTCCATGGGGCCCCCGTTGTCCCTGGGGCCCCCATTGTCCATGGGACCTCCATTGTCCCCGGGACCTCCGTTGTCCCCGGGGCCTCCGTTGTCCCCGGGGCCTCCGTTGTCCCTGGGGTCTCTGTTGTCCATGGGGCCTCTGTTGTCCCTGCGGCCTCCGTTGTCTGGGGGGCCTCCATTGTCCGTGGGGCATCCATTGTCTGTGGGGCCTCCGTTGTCCCTGGGGCCTCCGTTGTCCATGGGACGTCCATTGTCCGTGGGGCCTCCGTTGTCCCTGGGGCCTCCGTTGTCCCTGGGGCCTCCGCTGTCCCTGGGGCCTCCACTGTCCCTGGGGCCTCTGTTGTCCCTGGGGCCTCTGCTGTCCCTGGGGCCTCTGCTCTCCCTGGGGCCTCTGTTGTCCCTGGGGCCTATCTGACCAGCTGGCACCTCCAGAGCTTCCCCGGGGAGTCTGTGCCCACTTGGCTCCAATGGGGAAGCGCTGGTATAGGGAAGAAACCAAATTTACCAAGCCACACAGTTTAACCATTGAACTCATTGGTTTTTGTTTTGTTTTTGGTTTTTTTGAGATAGAATCTCCCTGTTGGGAGCTGGCCTCGAACTCAATACATAGACCAGGCTGTCATTGAACTCACAGAAAGCCAGCCTCAGCCTCCTGAGTGCTGGGATCAAAGTCATGTGCCACCTTGCCCAACTGGTTTTGTTTTTGTTTTTGTTTGTTTGTTTTGCTTCATTTGAGACAGGGTCTCCCTGTAGTCCCAGCTGTCCTGGAACTCGCTCTGTAGACCAGGCTGGCCTTGAACTCACAGAGATCCACCTGTCTCTGCCTCCCTAGTGCTGGGATCAAAAGCATGCACCACCTTGCCCAGCTGGTTTTTGTTTGTTTTTAATAGCCTCATGTCCCCTGACTAGCCTCAAACTCTCTATGTAGCTGAGAATGACCTTGAGCTCCTCATCCTCCAGCCTCCCCCTCTCTGGTGCTGGTGTGATTTGTGATCAGTGCACCCCACGAAGCCTGGTTTACCAAGTGGTGGGGATTAGACACAGGGCTTTGTGCAGGTTAGGCAAGCCCTCTACCTGCCAAGCTACGTTTCCACCCTGAATTGTTACAGCTGCCTGAAGAAAGGGAGACCATGGGAGAAAAACCAGCTAAAAGCACAACAAAACCAAATGAAAATGAGCAGGAAGAACAAAAATCACTCTCTCCATTTTGTTTGTTTTTCTTTCTTTCTTTTTCTTTTTTTTTTTTTGAGGCAGAGTCATATGTAGCCCAGGCTATCCTTGAACTCACCAATGACCCTGAACTCCTGGTCCTCTGCCCGCACCTCCCCATTGTCGCCACTGCAGCTGTGTACCACAGTTTGTCCCCCCCCCATTTCTGCCGCATGAAGGTTCTCCTAAGAAGTACATGTACTGGGGCCGGAGAGATGGCTCAGTGGTTAAGAACACTGACTGCTCTTACAGAGGAACCAGATTTGGTTCCCAGCAGCTAACAACTGTCTGTAACTCCAGTCCCGGAGGTTTGATCTCTTCTGGTCTCCAAGGATGTTGTAGAACATGGGTGCACTTACATACATGAAGCAATATACTCATGCACATAAAATAAAAATACATTTTTTTTGTTTTTTTGAGACAGGGTCTCCCTGTAGCTCCAGCTGTCCTGGAACTCACTCTGTAGATCAGGCTGGTCTTGAACTCACAGAGATCTGCCTGGCTCTGCTTCCCAAGTGCTAGGATTAAAGGCATGTACCACCATGCCCTCTGTATTTTATTTTATGTCCATCATTGAAATGATCACATCCTGGCCATACTGCCAAGTCTTTTCTAAGATTTTCCCCATTTTATCTTAACAATACTATGCACTGGTCATTGTTATTCTATTTTAATACAGAATAACATATAGAGAATAATAAATATAATCCAGAATAATTAGAGACTTCAAGAAGTTAAGTCATTAGCACAGAGGCAGAGCTAGGATTTAAACCCCAGGCTGTAGGTGTTGATTAGAGTGTTAAAGAACAATGCCCCTTTCCCATAAGACTAGAACCTGTATATTTTCAGAGAAAATTATAAAATGACAAGCTTAACTGTAAATTAGTAGCCTCCTGCACTGCAACTTGTAGAGGAATTCAGTTTGTATATAGTAAATATACTGAGACCTTTTGCCCTAGGGGGATCAGACAATGTAAGTTCCCAAAACAAGAAAGGTCTCCTTCAATTCAGTTGCATTGGTTCTAATTATTGCTTCCTTTGTGGTTCTTGTCCCTGTCTCATAGTTCCAAATGCAGGGCACAGAGGACCTGGAGCAGAGGCAAGATTTGAGCACAGACAAGCTGCATCATTATCTCTCCGACGTTTGCTTTTTGTTTTTTTTTTTTTTTTTAATTTTTTAAAATTTCTTTATGTGCATGAATGTATTGTCTGCATGTAGGTCTGTGTACCCGTGTCGTGCAATGCTGTGGAGGTCAGAAGTGGGCGTCAGATTCACCTGGAACTGGAGTTCTCCTGGAATTGGAGTTACAAACGGTTCTCAGCCGCCATGTGGGTGCTGGGGATCAAACCCAGGTCCTCTGCAAGAGCAGTTGGTGCTCTTAACCGCTAGGCCATCTCTCCAGCCCCTCTCTCCGACATTTGTTAGACTACAATTCCTCCCCTTCCCCTCCTCTTCCTCCTCTCTCTCTCTCCCTCTCTCTCTCTCTCCCCAGGATGGCATTGAAGTTACTATATACCCAAGGATCACCCTGAACCCCTCATTTCCTTGGCTCTCCCTCCTGAGTGCTGCCATTGAACCCCATCCCCAGGTTATGTGATGCTGGAGACAGAAGCCAGGGCTTTGGGCATGCTAGGCATACACTCTACCAACTGAGTTACCACCCCGGCCAGAAAATCCAGGGTCTTAAAGTATTCCAGCACATATCTTAGCAAAGCCTTTGGCAGATACCGACGTACTTGGGCTCTGCGAGCGCTGCAGAACTGTAGATCTTGTCTCTGCCTTCAAGTTGACCTTTGTCCTGCCTGGACTGTACCAGGAGCCTCCTCACCTCTCAACCCTCACTTTCTTCCATCTCCCATCACCCTCTGATACCACATCAACTCTTTGCTCTGACATTGCCCTCTAGAATAAAACTCATCTCCTTAATTGCACATTCAAGAGCCCTGAAAATACTGTATCTTCTAGCTTTTTTTGAGAAGGGTTCTCATGTATACCAAGCTGACCTCCCTATGTATCTGAGGGTGACCTTGAACATCTGAGGGTGACCTTGAACATCTGAGGGTGACCTTGAACATCTGAGGCACCCACCCCTCCCTGAGTGCTGAGATTCCAGGCCTCAGCCACCATGCTACATTGCTGGGTATTGAACCCAGGGCTTTTTGCATGCTAGACAAACACTCTACCGACTGAGCTAATCCTTCTTCTTCTTTTTTTTTTTATTTATTTTATTTATTTCTGTATGTGTATGAATGTGCTGCCTGCATGCAAGTTTGTGCACCCGTGTCGTGCAATGCCGCAGAGGTCAGAAGAGGGTCTCGGATTCCCCTGGAACTGGAGTTCTCCCGGAACTGGAGTTTCAGACGGTTCTCGGCCGCCATGTGGGTGCTGGGGATCGAACCCGAGTCTTCTGTAAGAGCAGTCGGTGCTCTTAACCGCTAGGCCATCTCTCCAGCCCCTAATCCTTCTTCTTATACCTGATACCTAAATCATGCAGATTGGCTGACTGCTTGTAAGCTTCTCACCTCTATGCCTGTGTTTATGCAGTTTCCTCTGGCTAGAATTGCTCCATGCCAGTCCTTACACATTTTACAAAGCTAGGCTTCCATATTATCTGCTTCATGGGTTTCCTTGATTCTTCTAACTACAGATTTGCTTGCTGGATTTGTCTTTAATTAATTATATGTTTGATTGTAAATATGCTCCCTATTTTTTCCTGCTAGACAGTGGGATGACACGCCCACTTCTTCATCTTTACACTTTCTATAGCTCTACATATCAGCAGAGCTTAATATATAGTTGTATGTGTGTGTGTGTGTGTGTGTGTGGTGTACACGTATGGGTGTTTGTGTGTACCTGTTAACTTGCATGTGTATATGCAGAGGTGGTCTTCCTCAATTGCTCTCCATCTTTTTTTTCTCCTGCACCTTCCTGTCTCCATCTCTCTAGTGCTGGGAAGACAGACACATGCTTCTTACTTGGATGCTGGGGATCTGAAGTCAGATCCTCATGCAAGTGAGTGCTGTACCTACTAAGTCATCTCCCCAGCTCTGATACATAGTTGTTAAATTAATTCATACATGAGTGTTGAACACACACACACACACCGCACACCACACACAAATTGTTTTTCTAAAGTCCACATCAAATTCAATGATGCTGTTGTTTCTCTATCAAATCACTATCTATTTTATCCTTCTCAAAAGGAGGACAGCTGTTATAACACAAAGGTACCAACCAGGACAGTGTCATCAGGACCAGATCTCTGTTCCCATGGTATCTCCACCTTCCAGGAACAAGACAAAAGAAGGCAATGACAACCTCTGTTTCAAACCTTCACCTTGAAGGGCATAAGGGCTAGGCTCAGCAGTTTCTTTTACCAAGAAAACTTACAGCAGAGCCAGCTCTTTAGAGAACAGTCTCTGGAGCTTCAGGGGTCTCCAGTTAAAGCTGTGGGGCTGGCTGAGTCCGAAATTGAGAGAGGGGACCTGCACAGACAAAATTAGCCAGGGAATTAGTGAACACTCTGCTTCATCTCAACATCATCCCTCTTACAGGCTAAAAAAGCCCAAGGAACACTGTCAGACCCTCAGCCACCAGGCACTGCACAGAAAGCAAATTGGAGGCCTGGGTTTACCTTTCAGCAGGGACTCTGTTGCCATGGAGAGACACAAGCCTTCCCTTGTCTTCAAGAGCAGCATGATTCTGATTGGTTCAAATGCCGCAAATCAGGGCTAGAACTGCAGGCTTTCCAATCCTGGGTCCCTAGCTTCCAGCCAAGCAGAAGTGGGGCGGGTTTTGCCCCTCTTCTCCGGACAACAGTTGTCTTCTTGGTAACGATTCTGAAATCTTTCCAGCACTCTGTTTCCTGTTGCTTTTCTACTGACCTCCAGTGGGGCAGAGGGGAGAGCGGGGCCATGGCACGAGCCCCAGGCATGAACCCTTCCACCTCCCCAAGAGGGACTCCTTGCAAATGAGCGGCCTTCAGGGAGCCGCCTCTGCCCAGAGCCTGGCCCTGGTGTGCGCTGGCTGTGAGTGTCAGCCTCTGAGCGCTCCTCTGTTGTTCTGCCCTCCTTTCCTGCCACATGAAGTCTCTCCTAAGGAGCACTTGCATTCCCTACATCCATATTGTGTCTGTGTGCATATCTGGAAGCTTTTATTTGCGTTTAAGGTGCTGTCCTGGTTAGTTTTTATTGTCAACTTGCCATAACCTGGACACCTGGGAAGAGGGAGCCCCAGCTGAGCCGTTTCCCAGACCCTACTGGCCTACGGCCATGTCTGTGGGAGATTTGCTTTGACCTATGATTGCTAGTCAAAGGGCCAGCCCATTCTGGGAAACACCGTCCCTAGGCAGGTAAGGCCCGGCATTCCTAGGCAGGTGAACCCCGCCATCCCTAGGCAGGTGAGCCCCGCCATCCCTAGGCAGGTAAGCTCTGCCATCCCTAGGCAGGTAAGCTCCGCCATGCCATCCCTAGGCAGGTAAGCCCCGCCATCCCTAGGCAGGTGAGCCCCGCCATCCCTAGGCAGGTGAGCCCCGCCATCCCGAGGCAGGTGAGCCCCGCCATCACGAGGCAGGTGAGCCCCGCCATCCCGAGGCAGGTGAGCCCCGCCATCCCGAGGCAGGTAAGCCCGGGCTCTACAAGAAAAACAGCTGAGCGTGAGCCCCTCAGTGAGTGTAAGCAGCCTAAGGTTCAGTTCCTACCTGGGTTCCTGCTCTGACTTCTTTCAGTGATGTGCTGTGACCTGGAAATGTAAGCTGGAATAACCCTATCCTCCCATAAATTGGTTTTGGTCATTGTGTTTATCACAGCAACAGACAGCAAACTGGATCAAGGGTTTTTTTTGTTTTGTTTTGTTTTGTTTTGTTATTTATTTATTCATTTATTTATTTTTGTTTTCTTTTGTTTCATTTTGGACTTTTTGAGACAGGGTCTCCCTGTAGCCCCAGCTGTTCTGAACTCACTCTGTAGACCAGGCTGGCCTTGAACTCACAAAGATCCACCTGCCTCTGCCTCCCAAGTGCTAGGATTAAAGGCATGCACCACCATGCCCAGCCCTATTATTTTTTTATGTGTATGAATGTTCTGCCTGCATGTACGTTGGTGCACCCATGTCGTGCAATGCCATGGAGGTCAGAAGAGGGTGTTGGATTCCCCCTGGAACTGGAGTTAAAGACGGTTCTCAGCCACCATGTGGGTGCTGGGGATCGAATCTAGGTCCTCTGCAAGAGCAATCAGTGCTCTTAGCCCCTGAGCCATCTCTCCAGCCCCTATTTGGTTTATTTTGTTTTGTTGCAGTACCAGGGACTGAATCTAGGACCTTGGGCATGCTGCAAAGACTAGAATTATGCACCCCTAGCCTGTGAAAGCCTTGTCTTTGAATGACTTAAGGTGCATGAACACATCTCATTGGCAGAAAGTTCAGCAGTTATCACTTTCAAAAGTAAGGCATAAACAGGCAGTGTGTGGCAGCCATCTGTGGTACCAAAATGCCTTCTTTTAGAGAACTAAGTATTTAATATTGTGGAAAGTTGATGAGTATGTATTAGGAATTAGGTATAATATACTAGTTACAGGTGGAGAGATGGCTCCATAGTTAAGAGCACCAACTGCTTTTGCAGTCCCTTATTTACTGTAGGCTGGGCAGATTCTTCGTGAAACAAGTTTAAAATGTTATCTCTTTAGCCACAAACACTATATTCTGCACATGCCAGTTATCAGCATTTAACAATACTCTGCCTCACCCACAGACCCAACTCTATGAAAGGCAGGCATGATGTCATACAGTCGCAGTGTCAGCACTGCAGAGGCAGAGGAAGGAAGATGAAGAATCTAAGTTCCGTCCAGGACACAGAGAGAGATCCTGTCGCAGACAAACAAAACTCCTACTACACTTGTTTGGTTTTTTTTTTTTTTTTGGTCTTTTTGAGACAGGGTCTCCCTCTAGTCCCAGCTGGCCTGGAGCTCACTCTGTAGACCAGGCTGGCCTTGAACACACAGAGATCCACCTGCCTCTGCCTCCCAAATTCTGGGATTAAAGGTGTGCGCCACCGCACCCAGCCCAAACTCCTACTATGTAGCATGGTGTTAGAGCACTCATTTAATATGTGTAAGGTCCTGGACTTGAGATCCCCACTGAGGGGAGGGAGGGAGGGAGAGAAGGAAGTGGAAAGGCAAAAATTAATTAATTAAATGGAAAGGAAAGGATTTCTTCCTCCACAGAGGCTACAGAAGATGCCAAAGAAAGATTTCAGAAATTCTATTTCTTTACATTGAACAACTCTGGAACCTACAACCCAGTTACAGAAAAAGGGGCTTATTCCAAACTTCCTTGGGCCATGAAAATGAGCTCCACCTGCTCTGAAGAAAGGACTGCAGTTTGCAAGAATGACCAGGAGCTGCTCAGTAGGGAGTAATTTAGGAAGTGTGGGCAAGAATGAGAGGAGTCAGCTGGTCCTGCAGCACTGAAGAAATGGTAGAAAATGTTCCTCAGAATTAGGGCACCTCAGATGCTACTAATTACTCTAACAAAGTTGACCCATGCTAAATACAGTCTCTCTTGTAAAAAGCTGTAAACTGGGCAGGCACAGCGGTTTTCCCCTTTAGTCCTAGCACTCAGGGGGCAAAAGTAGGCAGATTTCTGTGAGATAGAGGCCAGCTTGGTTTAGATAGAGAGTTCTAGGCCAGCTGGGCCTGACCCTGTCTCAAACCCCTTCTCAAAAACAAAAGCTCTAAATCAATCTTTAATATGGCATATTATGAAAATTAATAGGGCTGGAGAGATGGCTCAGCAGTTAAGAGCATCAACTGCTCTTGCAGAGGACCAGGGTTTGATTCCCAGCACACACATGGCGGCTAAGAACTATCTTTAGCTGGGTGTGGTGGTGCACGCCTTTAATCCCAGCACTCAGGAGGCAAACCTCTGTGAGTTCAAGGTCAGCCTGGTCTACAGGGCTAGTTCCAGGCCAGCTGGGGCTATAGGGAGACCCTGTCTCAAAAAGACCAAAGAAAAAAAAAGAATAAAGAAAATTAATATCTGGGGATGAAGACGGAGCCTTAGGATTTTACATCCTCCACGTAATTCCAATGGGTGACTGAGGTTAAGAACCTTACCCTGGGTTCTGGGAATACAACCACTTCATGGTGGCAGTATTATCTCCAACACACCTGTTTGTGGTACAATTAGAGAATCACTTCTGCCAGTTACCTGGGTATACCAGTTATCTTTACAATTCTGTAGGCCGGGCCTGAGAGATGGCCCAGTGGTTAAGAGTGCTGACTGCTCTTGCAGAGGACCCGGGTTCAATCCCCAGCACCCACATGGCGGCTGAGAACCGTCTGTAACTCCAATTCCAGGAGAACTCCAGCTACAGGGGAATCCGACACCCTCTTCTGACCTCCACGGCATTGCACGACATGGGTGCACAGACCTGCATGCAGACAGTACATTCATACACATAAATAAATAAACAAAAATTTATTTTAAAAAATTCTGTAGGCCAAAAAAGAAATTAAAAGTAAATTTCCTTCCTATTTAAACTAGCTAGTCATTTTTAAAATATTTTGCTTATTGTTTTTATTTTATGTATGAATATATTACCTGCATCTACGTAAGTGCACCTGTGGCATACAGTAGTGCCCAAGGAAGTCAAAGGAGGGCATCAGACTCTCCTGTAAATGAAGTTATGGGCAGGTTTTAGCTATCATATGGGTGCTGGGAATTGAACCTGAGTCCTCTGCAAGAGCAGTCAGTGCTCTTAACTGCTGAGCCATCTCTCCAGTCCCTAGAGTTGTTTTATCATCATTATTATTATTTATTACACCTAAGGAAGCTCAGCTGAGACAAAGTCAAACATCTCTGATGCTGAAATCAAAATTCCTTTCTCTGGCATTGGCTCACTCAACCTCTCAAGCGATGTTTGACAAGTTAAAATATTATTAAAATATTAAATATTATTAGGCATTATTAAAATATTATTAATTCATTCCTACTCCTCCAGAACACTTGTTTTTCAACCTCTCCAAATTCACCAGCCACTCTGTTGCTTTTCTGATTTCTCCTTCTGAGCTTCTACACTGTAGGTAGCTATCTTCCCAACTCAAGACGATCTCATTTAATCCTGTGATTGACATGACTCAATCTCGAGTGCTCATCTTTCTCCATGAAACCAACCTCATATCTGACATCTCAGCAGATGAACATCTACTCTGGAATATGTAATGGTGCATTAGTCAGACTTTCTATCATGATGGCAAACACCTGAGGCAAACAACTGGAGGGAGGAAAGGTTTATTTTGGCACACACAGATTTCCGAGAGTGAAACCAGGGAGGGTATGACACAGTCCGCTGGGCAACAGCTCTCATCACAGTGGCTAAAAAGTAGAGAGAGAAATTCCTACAAATCCCCCTCTGAGAGAGCCTGTAGGGAACCCGAAATGGCTTAACACAAGCCTCCCAGGCTTTCCTTTTAAATCTGGGTGGATGCCTCAAGAATTCTATTTTTAATTTATTATTTAAAATTTTTGTTTGCGAGTATATTGCCTTCATGTATGTAAGTGCACCCATGTCATCCATTGCCTGCAGAGGTCAGAAAAAAAAATGTTCCATTCCCCTGGAACTGGAGTTATGAACAGTTGTTATCTGCTATGTGGGTGGGTGCTGGGAATCAAATCTGGGTTCCCCGCAAGAGCAACCAGTGCTCTTAGCCACTGAGCCATCTCTCCATCCCCCAGATTCTGTCATTTTTACACGGTGCAAAATCAGTATCACACAGATGATGCCCAGACATGCAAAGATCTGAGAGTGCTGGGGAGTTTATGTCACTTGTGGAGATAAGCTAATGACTGATGTGAGAAGTTGAAATCCCAGCTCTCTTGCCCTGAAGTGGCTCAGACTGACATGTGACAATGTGGAGAGAGGGTTTCACTCCAGAGCAACCTGTTGTGCTGGGCTAGGTGTCACTGAATTTGTATTCTCGCAGAGCTTTGTCCCTTCCTCCTTTGGGTCCCTGTCTTCTTACAGATGTCTTGATTATTCGGTAACTCAGTGTCTACTCTAGAGAACCTCAGCTGACACCTGCCCCGTTCCCATTCCTCCTTGTCCTGGAGGCCCTGGGAACAGGACTCGGCCTTCAGGACTAGGGATATTAACTGCTTCGCATCAGTGCTGCTGTTTGGATTCTTGTCCCGTTAACTTTGACATTGTGTTCAAAGGGTTACCCGGATAAGAAATAAAGGAGAATAAATGCTGAAGGAAGGAAGGGAGAGGGAGGAAGGGAAAGGGAAGAGTAAAGATGAAAGGGAAGGGAAAGGAAGACCAGACGAGAGGCGAGGAGAGAGAGAGAGGAAGGGAAGTCTGGGGAGGGGAGGGAAGGGAGTAGAAGGGTTTTTGTTTGAATATGAAATGTTTGGTGCCGGGCGTGGTGGCGCACGCCTTTAATCCTAGCACTTGGGAGGCAGAGGCAGGCGGAACTTTGTGAGTTCAAGGCCAGCCTGGTCTACAGAGTGAGTTCCAGGACAGCTGGGGCTACAGGGAGACCCTGTCTCGAAAAGACCAAAAAAGAAAGAAAGAAAGAAATGTTTGCCATGTGCCCATGTGTTTGAACACTTGATGCCCAGCAGATGGCGCTACTTGGGAAGGTCGTAACACCTTTAGGAATTGGAGCCTAACTGGATGGGGGACAAAGGGGTGCTTTGAAAGGTTTATAGCCTGGCCCCACTTGCGTTGCCTCTACTGCTTCCTGAGAGTGTGGATGAAATGTGATCAACTGGCTTCTGGCTCCTGCTGCCATGCCTGCCCTGTCTGTCAATAAAACCTTTCTCTCTTAAGTTGTATTTGTCAGAGAATAAGAAACTAATACAAGGAGACAGAAGGGGAGGGCTGCGGTAGCTCGCTGCCCAACTCAGTCATTGGCTCAAAGCCAGCCAGGTAGCTTTTGGCGTCTGCATAAATGGAATTCAACATAGCAGCTGAGGCTGTGTTTGTTAAGGTCTCACACTCAGATCTGAGATGTGCACTTAGGGCCACCGTGTACACTAAGAGATTTCAAAGTCTTATTGCAAGGTGAAACAGATGACTAACCAAGCTATCATTTTAAAACAAGTATTTATTGCTGGCTGCCGAGAGGGTAAGAGACAGAAATCGTTCAATTTCCACTTTGAAGTTGCTTAGAATAAATTAAGCGATGTTCTAATTGCATTTGCCGCAGATCTAATCTCAAGGCATATGTAACAGGATTAGAATATTTTTATCTCCAACTTTAGCTTATTTTAAAAATGTGTTCCTTTACCTTAAATCATCACAGAAAATTACCAACAGTTGAATTCTAGTTAATGAAAATTTGGTCTTAGTGACAAGTGGATCTGGTAAATCAAAATAACTTTCATCTTTGGGGCTTGAGAGATGGCTCAACAGTTAAGAGCACTGGATGCAAGAGGCCCCGGGTTTGATTCCTAGCACCCACATGATGGCCTAACAACTGACTGTAACTTCATTTGTAGCAGGATCCAATGCCCTCTTCTGACTTCCATGGGCACTGCACAACACAGGTGCACCTACCTATATCAGACAACACACTAATACACATAATTTAAAAATAATATATATATATATATATATATATTGTCTTTTTGAGACAGTCTCCCTATAGCCCCAGCTGGCCTGAAACTTACTCTGTAGACCAGGCTGGCCTTGAACTCACAGAGATCCGCCTGCCTCTGCCTCCCGAGTGCTAGGATTAAAGGTGTGTACCATCACGCCTGGCTTAAAGATGGTTCTTAGCCGCCATGTGGGTGTGGGAATCAAACTGGGTCTTCTGCAAGACCTAAACCTCTCTCCAGCCCCTAAAATATATTTTTTTCCAAAGCCAATTTTTTATTGAAGCTCTGTGCATTTCATACAAAATTATAAATCAAATCTAGACCCTTGCCCCCTCCCTTCCTCCCCCACCCCACCAAAGCTCATGCATTCTGCCTAACATGTTTTTCATCTTTTTCTCAGTCTCTCTCAAAATTCTCGGTGCAGAAGTTTACTGTTTCGAGCAGAAGTTCACTGTTTCAGTCAATTCTTTGATGCAGTCTTTCTGTTGTTATTCCTTCCAATATGCATCACTCCAAAATATGCACATATGAATGCTACATATATCATAGATTTTAGCATCTTCAGTTTATGATTTTTTTTTCTTTATTAGGCTGAAAGATATCATGTTTGAAGTCTCCTCCTTGGCAAGCCCAAACCACCATCAGTTCTGCCCTTGTGCTCCACACTGGGGTCTTCCCTTCCCATGGTCACCAAATGAGGTCCAGTAAGCACTGTGTCCTGTCTTGATCTTCCTGTACTGGTCTCAGTGATACAGCCTGGGTAGTCCAACAATGGCAGTCTATACTCTGAAGAGGTAGAAATCCCAGTAATAGCTCATCCACAAGCTGGATGTTAAAATATATTTTAAAAAATAATTTTCATCTTTATTTTGGCAAGCTCCTCAGCCTGTGTGCCCCAGAACAGTATGTGTAACTAGTAAATTCTCTTGTTTCAGACAGAATCACTTAATTTTTTCAAGTCCTAGATGAGTTAGGTGCTAGCAATTTTGAAAGCTATCATCTATCTGGGCTGGTTGAAAATCACATAACTACACACAGCACCACTTCCCGGACACAGTGACTTTTTCTCTCTGTCTTCATTTTGATCTAAACAGCTTAAAAGATCAACAGTGCTCATTACTGTAACTTTGCAGAAGGACAGTCACCAGTGCAGTTCTGAGGCACGTTCTAAATATATGCAAGAACCCTGAACACACCTGTGCATGTGTGTGTGTGTGTGTGTGTGTGTGTGTGTGTACGAACACCTGGAACTCACCAGGCTACACTGGCTGGCTAGCAAGCCCCAGCGACCCACCTGTCTCCCCCTCGCTAGTGCTAGGATCACAAACCTGCACCACATGCTCATGGGGTTCTGAGGATGCAACTCAGGGCCTCACACTTGCAAATGCTTCACAGTGTTCCCAGCCCCTCACCTGCAGTTTGAGAAATGCATGGGGTAGTAGCATTAGGGCTGTCTATGCTTAGAGTCTGTCCAAGGCAGAGCAGAGTAAAGTAGTCCTGCTAGAACTGCCCCTGCATCTGGCAGAATTCCTCACCCCAGCTCACCTTGGAGAGAGACTTCACCTGGAAGAGGCTTGCAACACAGGAAATGAGCTTCTGGGTGTTGGTGCCTTTGCCAATGAGCACTGTTCCTAGACAGAGCTCCTCAGTCTGTTTAATGCTTGAGGCTGAGCAGAGGCCATTTAGTTTTAACCCTTTTTCATCTATATTTATTTATGCATTTATGTACTTTGAGACAGGCTCTCCCTTTAGCATAGCTGCCTGGAACTCACTATGTAGTCTAGACTGGTCTCATCTCATGTGCTTGCTTCAGCCTCCCATACGATTAAAGGCATGCACCATCTTGCCTGGGTTTGTTTATTTTTAACACTGAGAATGCTTATCGGTTCTTCTCTAGCCTGGAAACTTCCTGCCATAGAAACCCTTTCGTTTGTCATCAAGGGAAAAATCTTGGCATATGGTGTGAGCACGAGCCCTTCCTCTAGGACTGCTTGAAAATCTAGTGGCCATAAGTCAGCTGCCAAACTGCATTTAGGAGATACTAGCAAAAGAGTAAAATAGAGCTATTTTCTAAGTATTTTTATTAATGGTAAATCTGAACAGATCTTAGATGTCAGATCTCAGATGTACATGGACAAGAATTTGTGACTTTAGTTGTATGGCAATAAAACTCTATCCAGGGCATTTGGGAGGAAGTCGATGTCTTTCCTCAATAGCTTAACCTCTGTCATCCTAGACAAATGTTTACATCTCTCCTGTGCCACTGAAAATTTTATTACAAGCAAATTGAATGACATAAGCCTGCTGTCACTCCTTAGAGAGGTCTCATCATGCACTGAAAAGGAATGTGTGACTTCAGGAGCTAAGACTAGTATGACCCCACCAGCATCCTCACCAGAATTGTGGTAGATATGCTGATGCATAGGAGAAATGTCTGGGAAATGCTAAGCTGGAACTCTGTGGCAAAGCTAAGAGTGATTGCTCTTTGCTCCTTTATTTTATGCAGCAGGATGGTTGATTTAAAAAAAATAGGAGCTGAAAAGATGACTCAGCAATTAAGAGCACTCTGCTCTTACAGAGGATCCAGTTCAGTTTCCAGCACCCACAAGGCAATTAACAACCATCTATAACGCCAGTTCCAGGGGAACCCAACACTTTCTTCTGACCTCCATGGGCATTGTACAATATGGGTACACTTACACACATGCAGGCAATACACTCATACACATACACAGAAAATGAATAATTATTTATTTTTATTTTGAGTGTTTTGCCTGCATGTATGTAAGTTCATATTTTTTTCTTTTTTTTCTTTTCTCTTTTTTTTTCTTTTTCTTTTTCTTATCCTTTCCTCCCCAAGTTGGTGTTGGTCAGAGTGTTTTGTCACAGCAATGGAAGACAAACTAGAACAGAAATTGGTACCAGAGAGTGGGGTATTGCTGTGACAGACCTGACCTTGGTGTTTTGGGGAAGGATTATGTTTGGAACTTTGGGCTGGGAAGATCATTGAATGCCTAAAGATCGTGGGTATGGAACTTGGAATAGTTTTGCTGAAAGAGTTGTAGAAGATGGAGGCCTGGCTTGTGAAGTTTCTAGTTTCAAAGGGGAGCAGAGATCATCAGGACTATGTAATCTGTGGGTTCTGGTCAGCTGGGGCTGAAGAATCAGCTGTAAGTAACAAGAGACCAGAACCTGAAGTGAAATCTTTGTTGTACTGGGACAATTGATGCTGGTTAGCTGGGGCTGAAAAATCAGCTGTAAGTAACAAGAGACCAGCATCATTGTGGTGAATTCTGGGAAGAATTTCTTCAGGGTCAGCACACAGAAGCTGTGTTCCAGAAGGGGCCTGAGCCTCCATCTCAAGCCAGAAGCAGGACTTGGTAGTATGTAAGAGTCTCCTATATGGTTCCAGTGTTGAAATTTGAGAGGGTCACAGAGAGCAGCCGAGGCTTGGCACTGTGAGAGGTCAGGAAAGACCATTGGTGGAAGTGCACCTCGGTTGCAATGAAGACCCCAGGACTGCAGGGGTCATGGAGAGAAGCTGAGGCTTTGCACCAGGAGAGGTCAGAAGAGACCATTGATGAAGGTGCTGTCTCAGTTTCAGTGGCAACCCCAGGTTTTTGGAGATGCCGGGACCATGGGACGACCACCAAGAGCAGCAGCAGGTGTGGAATGGAGTCAGCCTGGGCCTGCGAGATGAGCTGTGTGTGCCACGGATGGCAGAGTCAGAGAGGGGGAGCTGCTGAGACCCTTTGGAGCCCAGAAGATCATGAGTGAGTCCCAGGTGTCCAGCCTTGAGCTACTTGCTGAACTTGGGTTTTGTTTGAGTGTGCCTAATTCTTCCCTTTGAGATAAGACAGTACTTGTTCTGGATTTTACAGCAGCTCACAGTTAAGAGACTTTTAACAGACTGTGAACTTTTAAGTATTTGGACATTTTAAGGACTGTGGGGCTTTTAAGGTTGTACTGTCTTAGGTTGTGAATAATGTTAACATCATATTTTGGGGATAAGAACTGGAAAGGTGGTGGTTTAATAGTGATGTGTTTTATGTGTCAAGTTGACAAGGGGTCAATTGTGCTGGATAGCTTTAGTGTCAACTTGACACACCTGGGTTGAGGGAGCCTCAGTTGGGGAATTGGCTCCATTGGATTGGCCTGTGGCCACATCTGTGGAGTATTGTCTTGATGGTCGAGCAGTGTGGGAGGGCCCAGCCCATAAGAGTGGTGCCACCCTGAGCAGGTTGTTGTGTACCATATAAGAAGGCAGGCTGGGCATAAGCCAGGGGAGCAAGCCAGTGAACAGCATTCCTCCATGGTCTGTGCTTCAGCTCCTGCCTCCAGGTTCCTGCCCTGAGTTCCTGCCTTGGGCTCCCTAAGTGATGAACTGTGACCCAGGAGATGTAAGCTGAATAAACCCTTTCCTCCCCAAGTTGGTGTCAGTCAGAGTGTTTTGTCACAGCAATGGAAGACAAACTAGAACAGGCAATAAAACTCTATCCAGGGCATTTGGGAGGAAGTCGATGTCTCTCCTCAATAGCTAAACCTCTGTCATCCTAGACAAGTGTTTACATCTCTCCTGTGCCACTGAAAATTTTATTACAAACAAATTGAATGACATAAGCCTGCTGTCACTCCTTAGAGAGGACTCATCATGCACTGAAAAGTAACGTGTGACTTCAGGAGCTAAGACCAGTATGACCTCACCAGCATCCTCACCAGCATTGTGGTAGATATGCTGATGCATAGGAGAAATGTCTGGGAAATGCTAAGCTGGAACGCTGTGGCAAAGCTAAGAGTGATTGCTCTTTGCTCCTTTATTTTATGCAGTGGGATGGTTGATTTAAAAAAAAAAAAAAAAGGAGCTGGAAAGATGACTCAGCAATTGAAAGCACTCTGCTCTTACAGAGGATCCACTTCAGTTCCCAGCACCCACAAGGCAACAAACAACCATCTATAACTCCAGTTCCAGGGGAACCCAACACCTTCTTCTGACCTCCATGGGCATTGTACAATATGGGTACACTTACACACATGCAGGCAATACACTCATACACATACACATAAAATGAATAATTATTTTTATTTTATGAGTGTTTTGCCTGCATTTATGTAAGTGTACCATATGCATGAATTGTGTGTAGAGGCCAGAAGAGAGAGTTGGATCCCTGGAATTGGGTTACAGATAGTTAGCCACCAAGAGGGTGTTGGAAACTGAACCCAGGTCCTCTGCAAGAGCAGCCATTGCTCTTAACCTCTGAGCCATCTCTCCAGCCCATGGGGGCTAACTTTATTATTGGGGAATTATTTATTATTTGAGAAAGGAAAGGTTCTTGGATGTTGTGGTATATGCCTATAATACCAGCATTTGGCAAACACAGGAGAATTGACACTAGTTTTGAGGTCAGTCTGATTTACATAGTTGGCTCTGGGTCAGCTAAGGGCTACCTAATGAGACCCAATCTCAAACAACAGGAACTGCAGAGATTGTTAAGTGGTTAAGAGCACTCTCTACTCTTGCAGAGGATGGGTGTTCGTTTCCTAGCACCCGTGTTGGGTGGCTCACAGCCACTAGTTACCCCAACTCTAGGGGATCCCACACCCTCTTCTGGCCTCTGTAGTTGTCCACATGGCATGCACACACACTAAAAAGAAGAGATTTTTACAAAATATAATAGAGAAAGAAAGGGAGAGAAAGAAGAGGAGGGAGGGAGGGAGGGAGGGGGAGGGAGGGAGAAAAGGAGAGGCAATTGTCAAAGTGCGTCATGGAAACCGCCTGTTGATTTCATAGTTGGAAACTCCTTAGTTGAGCTCTGAGGTTGGGTCTTCAGTACAAACCATACTTACTTGTTTGGTCAGCAGATCTTAAGGCCACTCATCAATGTGTGTCATATTTAAGAGAACTATATTATGTTTATTTTTCAGCTACAAGAGAAAATTCCAGTTGTCAGGGAGCCAAAGCTTATCAAAAGGAAGCTTTGGATAAAGAAGCTGCTTCCCCAGCCTTCACAAGTTCCACCGGGTACCTAAGGCCATGCTAAGGACAGAACTCATGTTCAGACATGTGTGGGGCAGTTTCTATGACACAGGGCTGCTTTGTGAGGAGAGCTTGTGTCCCAGACACTCTGAGCAGCTCTGTGCCCCATGAGTAAATCCCCTGCCAAGAGGCAACCCCCACCACTAGACACTACACACAATGCCCTGAGCTGATTAAAGGCTGAATGTGCTATGAAGAGCCAAGAAATGTGGGAATACACAGAACAGAATCTTAGAGTAGCTAACCTGCCTTTAAGAGTCCTTTGAACATTCCTTGCATGGTGGTGCACACCTCACTTCCAATGCTGAGAAGGCAGAGGTAAGTGGATCTCTTTGAGATAGACCAGCCTGGTCTACATAGCAAAGACAGCTGGGGCTGTAGGGAGACCCTGTCTCAGAACAAAAAAAGACTCTTTTTAACTTAAGTTTGGGGTGGAGGATGTTACCACTGTGGTTACATTTTCTTTTTCATCTCCCTTTCTCTTATCATTGATTCAAGTTTCTCTCCTGATAAGACCTTTGCTGCTCTTCCCCAGTCTCAAAGAGTCAAGGAGAGAGAATTAGAAAATTAGTCAGTGGCCTAAGCTGTATAATATCCCTTCCTATAAACAGGAGATAGAGGAGGCTGTTCTGTGTCTAGCAATGGAGAGCTTGGCTTTAGGGGATTTATAGGAAGAGGACTAAGGAGATTACATCATCAGTCCCCACAGAGGGAAGAGTCTAGGAAGGACAAAATATGAACTCCAAAGTTTCACAGTCCTGACTGCTGAGGCTCAGTAGCCCCCTTGGATGCAGACCCCAAGGGTAACGGAGTTGGAAGCAGCATTAGAGATATTCTAGCCTAAGGATTACAAATGCAAATGTCTACAGAGACTAGAAAAATGACAAAAAAGAGTGAAGAACATTGTGTACAAGGTAATTAGGGATGCGGGGCTACAGCAAAGCTGAAGGCTTGAAGAGAAGTGGCAGCTAGGCAGCTAGGGAGGTGGCTTGGTCAGTAAATGCTTGCTGTGCCCAAGGACCGAAGCTGGTGTCCCATGTTAAAAAATAAGCCAGGTTTAGTAGCACACTTTGTAATCCCAGCACGGGGAAGCAGAGGCTGGGGGATGGATCCCTGGGGCTCACTGGCCGGCTAGCCCAGCATGCTTGGTGAGTTCCAGGCCAGTGAGACACCCTGTGTCAGAAAACAAAAGGTGGATAGCATCAGAGGAAACAGACACCAGGGGTTGACTTCTGGCCTACACACACACACACACACACACACACACACACACACACACACACACAATTTAGGCCAAAGGAAACACAGCCACTAATCAGTGTTTTTGCTTGGATTGCCCATTTGTGATATACACAGACACCACGCCATGCTGACTCCGTCCAGCTCCTTGGATGGAGGTTGGGTGACTGGAGAGAGCCCCTCTCCTGCACATTATGAGAGCGGATGTTTAGTGCCTTACTGAAATTGAGGGACTTCCGGTGCCGGGTGACCTGACAAGCCAGGCCACTCTGCTCCCGTGAGCTACAGCTTTTCTCAGGCCCTGAATGCTGCCCTTTGACAGCATCTGAAGAGTTTCCTTCTTTGGGATTCGTTGATGATAAAATCTGGGGATCAGCTCTTCTACAGTCTAAGACTTCAGGCGACAAAGCCATCACCTGGGTCCACAGCTGCTGACTAAGTGTGCTTTGAACTTCATTTCAAGTTTGCTGAAAGTTAACTTTAAATTTCCCTCTGGGATATTGGAGGAATTAAGTAGAAGTTATAAAGTGCTTTGAAAATTATGGATAAAAGGCTTCATAGATCCACAAAGTATTATGGTAATTAATGAATACCTATCAATAAACCACAATTAAGAATAATGAGCATTCTTCATAGGTCATTAAGCTAAGGCCCCGTTCACCTGAAATTTTGCCAGAGTTCTCTCTATAATTTGCTTATTGGAATTTCATACAATGCTTTTAAGAAAATAGTGTTGATAATTTTATGTACTAGGAGTTAGTAAAAATGGTCACTGCATGCTTAATGTCATTTATAAATTCTTGCCCTTGATACCAGGGTGTCAAGTGGAATTTTCTCAGACAGATGACAAGGTGAAACTTTAAAGGAAGATTCCTCTCCAAGTGGTATCTACACAATAGTTTCTTTCAATATGACAAATATGTATGTGATGCATTTTGATCATATTCACCTGTCTTTTTTTGTGTTGTAGACCAATGAGTTTTTTAACTTTATTTTTATTTTATATGTATAAGTATTTTATTTTATTCTTTTTCTATGTGTATGAATGTATTGTCTGCATGTAGGTTTGCATCCATGTCGTGCAATACTGCGGAGGTCAGAAGAGGGTCTAATATTCCCCTGGAACTAGAGTTAAAGACAGTTCTCAGCTGCCATGTGGGTGTTGGGGATCAAACCTGGGTCCTGTGCAAGAGCAGACGGCACTCTTAACTGCTAGGCCATCTCTCCAGTCCCAGACCAATGAGTTTTATCGGAATTGCTGACAGGCTCACGGGTGCAGGGCTATGTACAGCCATGTGGGCAACCTGCTGATGGCCACACCCCTGAGGAAAATGTCTCTTCCCTCTATACAAGTAGTTTTCTACTCAAGAACTCAATGCCCTTCTGTTTTTACATCTAGGAGAAACCTTTTATTTTCTTTTTTGTCGATATAAGATTTATGATGATAAACTTGAAATGAGAAAGTGCAGGCATTTTGGACTTACTACATTAATTGAGCGGGGCGTGGTGGTACACACCTTTAATCCCAGCATTCTTTGGAGGCAGAGGCAGGCAGATCTCTCTGAGTTCAAGGTCAGCTTGGTCTACACAGTGAGCTCCAGGCCAGCTGGGACTAAAAGAGAGACCCTGTCTCAAAAAGACCAAAAAAAAAAAAAAAAGTAACTTTTTATAGAATTAAATGATTCTATTCCTGAAGGCCATCGGCAATTCTAGACTTTATGCTTCACTCAATTGCCATATTAATGAGAATTACTAGGAAAGATTCTTTTAATGTGGTAAATATTAAACACCATGACAGAGCTCAGGGCTAAGTATAGTAAATACTCACTGAACATTTGTTGACTGAACTGTGAGTGAGTGACAGGCCACAGCTGACTGAGTGTGGATTGGGACCTTAGATGAAGTAGGAGCTTTGAGGCGGGAGGCACACTAGCTTTTCAGGCAAATGGGAGAGTGTCATCTGGTTACAGAACTGGGCTGGACTATTAATTTCTGAGGCTCAATCTAGTTCGGCCCTAAAACTGATTTTGTGATTGGTAGATGGCTTGACTGCTGAATTCAGAAGCATGATTGCTGTGTGTGTGTGTGTGTGTGTGTGTGTATGTGTGACTATTTCAAAGCTACAGAGTCTGAGAAAAGAGCAGAGCAATTGTGGGGATTCTCTTGAGGTGCCCAGAACATACAGGTGCAGCTTGGAACCAGACGTACTGAAGTTCAAATCCTAGCCAATACTAATGGCAAAATTTAAGCAGTGATTATACTGCACCTAACCACACACTAAGCCATATTTCACTTAATCCATGTAACCATCTTATGAGGAAGATGTTGCTATTTTGCTCACATTTGCCTTGAGAAATCAGAGATAGATAAAAGTAATTTACACTACATTACACTGAAATTCTGCTTAAGATCTTTGTAGCCTTAAATGAGTCCCTTGACCTTGCTGGGTACCTGGTGATTTCATATTTAAAATTATGAGAATCTGGGGCTGGAGAGATGGCTTGCTGATCTTCCAGAGGACTGGTCTTTGATTACCAGTATTCAGATCAGGCAGTTTACAACCATCTGTAATTCTAGCTCCAGAGGATCCAGTTCCTTCTTCTGGCCTTAGGGGGCACGTGCACACACACAGCATGCATGCACATAAATGAAATAATCAATCAAAATACATTTTAAAATGATGAGAATTTATTTTACCAAGTGTGTACCCCAATGTGAGCCTCCACCCTCCGACTCTAGCCATAGATCCAAGGAGAGCTCCATTCCTCTCTCCTAGTGCCCATGCTTTGTGCCACTGACTGGCTATAGAATGAGCATGTGACTTAGAGGCCAAGTCAATGTTCTACCCTTGGCCCCTCTCCTTGGCTCAAGGCAGATCAATCAAGCCTCTCTGAGATATTTAGACTCTGGATCAGATTTCCTCATGGGAATCACGTATTGATTGTCTGGTTCACCATTGGTAGCACTGTCTTGGGAAGTTCTAGAAACATCAGGATGTAGGAGCTAGGTGGAGGAAGTAGGTCATGGGGGGCAGGTCATGACCTGGTCCTAAGTTCCTTTCTTACTGCTTTTTTTTTTAAATGTACATGAGTATACTGTCTGCCTGTAGGTTGGTGCACCCGTGTCGTGCAATGCCGGGGAGGTCAGAAGAGGGCATCAGATTCCCCTGGAACTGGAGTTAAAGACGGTTCTTAGCTGCCATGTGGGTGCTGGGAATTGAACTCCAGTCCTCTGCAAGAGCAATGGATGCTCTTAACTGTTGAGCCATCTCTCCAGCCCCTCTTACTGCTTCTTATCCACCATGAGGTGAAGATGCTCCTCCACCTCATAGTACTGTTACCATGATGTCCTGCCCAAATGCATGGAGTTAAGCCACTGTGGACTGAGCCCTCTGCAAAAGGGAACAAAATAAATCTTCCCTCCCTCAACTGTTCTCTCAGGTAGTTTGGTCACATTGCTGCAAAAGTGAGGAACACAGTAAGCCTTGGCTTGAGTAGCGTGGCAAAGCCGAGAGATGGTAGCCACGCCATGTTTCCCTGTTAGTAGACTGACCCTGCAGGGGAGGGCAAACCAACCCTGAGACTGAAACAGGGAACCAATAGGAAGATGGTTCTGAAAGGCTGAGTCTAGATCCCCAAAGTCCAATAGTTTCTCTGTCTTTGTCTAGTAGTATTAAACCAATGAATTTCCATTTACACCTCAGCTGAGTTAAATTCTCTATCATGGAGAAAAATTAAAATACACCTACAAGTACTCAGCATTGGGCCTATATAAGTCTACATGAGCACATGTATGGAGATTTATTTTTAAAGGGCCCAGATGTCAGATATTGTGATGTGCTACAGAGGAGGCTTAGGTAAGTTATCTCTGTGTCTGTGATGATGTCGTGATGATCATGGACATTTTCAGGATGTGACCTTTGCTCTGCAGTTGCACAGATATAATCAACCATGACACCCCCCAACTTTATCACTAGTCTGTTTTGTGTTAGTGTAAGCTTGCTGCTCCCCATGGGACTTTGAAATCTTTGCTTCCAGCAAGAATTTTGTCTTCCCACAAAACTAGTGCCAAGTATCAGGGGAGGCATGAGTTAAACAAACACAGCATGCTCATAAAATCAGGCAACAAGGGTTTTATTCTGGACTTCTTTTTAAAATGTTATTTATTTAGTCTTTTTGAGACAGGGTCTCCCTGTAGCCCCAGCTGTCCTGGAATTCACTGTGTAGACCAGGCTGGTTTTGAACTCACAGAGATCCACCTGCCTTTGCCTCCCAAGGTGTGTGCCACCACGCCCAGCTTTTTTTTTTTTAGTTTATGTGTGTGACTGTTTTACCTGCACACGTGTGCCACATATGTGCAGTTCCTCCAGAGTCCAGAAGAGGGCATCAGATCTCCAGAACTGGAGATATGGACAGTTGTTAGCTGCCTTGTCCGTGCTTAGGAACTGAACCTGGGTCCTCTGGAAGAGCAGCCAATGCTCTTAACCACTGAGCCATCTCTCTAGTCCCCTATTCAGGACTTCTAAAATCACAAGCATTAGTGTATTTTTGTTCATTGTTTAGGATCAAGTCCCTTAAATATACTACTAGAATACTTTCTCAATTCTTTGTTATTGGTAACTAGAACCTTAACATGCAAAGATAAAACTTCTAAATGGTGATATGTGGGCTAGGGAGATGGCTCAGTGGATAAACTGCTTGCCACATGAGCATGAGAACCAGACTCTGGATCCCTAGTATCCACACTACAGGCATAAGGCCCTTCCGTAATCCCAGCACTTATAGGCACAGGGAAGGAGGCAAAGACCCCAACTGTAAAATAGTTGTTACAATAAAAAAAACCACCAGAAGTCTCCTTGGGTTACAAATATAAAATTACCAGAATCTGATCAAATTAAGACCAACGATTTAGAAAACAATAATGCATCATGACTAACTAATGACAATTCTAGAATTATTTACTGTGGCCAATATTGAAATGAGCTATCAACAGGCAAATGGCTTTATCAATCAAAGACATTGTCTAGAAAATGCTTCAAATAGAAAAAATAGGAAAAGTTAACAATATAACATCTGGGATAAGTATCTAAGATATGCTCTCAAATACAGAGCACAGAGAAAATACAACATATGTTATAAAATCCTGCTACATCCTGAGATGCCCGGCCTGAGTACCTGGTACCCCATCCTCTGTGTTAGCTGAAGATTGTTCTGAGCCCCATCCTTTCTCATAAGAATCCTCTGTGTCCACAGGAGTTTAAGCTGTCACCATCCTATGACATAATGCATAGCCAATGACCGTGTCTGATTGCACTTGTCCTTCTTGATCAAGATGAGATTCACATTTCAGAGCTCCCTGGGGGACCCAAGCTGAGGCTGGATTTCATCTGAGCCCTGCTTCTCCTCCTGTGTCCTGCTTCCCCAGATTAGAGGTTTAGTCCCCCACCCCCTCACTAATCACCTGACCTAAGACAGTTGGTGCTGGGAGTGATTCTGGGAACCACCTTCAATGATGGGATTCCGGAGCTGGTTCATTCCCTGGCCAGAAGCAATAAGGATTCTATCCCTGGTGCTAGGAACTGATAAATCCTGGCATGCTGTAGTAGACCCAGTGCCAATACTTTTACTTTAGAGACCAGTGATGGAATAGAGGGGGAAGGGAGGTGTACTTGCTCATGCAGTGTCTCTGGCATTTGGAAGCTTAGAAAGGAAATGAAATACCTTGTAATTAAATGGCCAAATCTAAGGGAAACCCATCATTTGAGGAGGCCCCCATTTCCTTCTCCAAGAGGTTCAAAGTGATCTAAGTGCCAGGCACAACAATCGCAAAAGAAATAGAGCACATAAAAAAGTAGACGAGGGGCTGGAGAGATGGCCTAGCGGTTAAGAGCGCCGACCGCTCTTACAGAGGACCCGGGTTCGATCCCCAGCACCCACATGGCGGCCGAAAACCGTCTGAAACTCCAATTCCAGGAGAACTCCAGTTCCAGGGGAATCCGAGACCCTCTTCTGACCTCTGCAGCATTGCATGACACGGGTGCACAAACTTGCATGCAGACAGTACATTCATACACATACAGAAACAAATAAAATTAATTTAAAAAAATTTTAAAAAGTAGATGAATTTTCAATTCAAGCAAGCTCTATACCAAAGTCACAGCCCTGATAAATAATGCATTTGGAGCCTAAGGATTAAGATGGAGACATCTATGTAGAATCCTCTGAGAACTTTAATCCATCTGAATATTTTGGGCTCATTGCTTTGCTTCCTTACTTAAACAGTACATAAAAGTTTCACTTAAGGCAGATAGCATCTAAGACTATGCTGTTCCTCCTCAGGATCAGCCTCTGGCTCCCCACCTGGCACAGAGACTAACTCTGGTCAAAATTAAGCGTGGCCTGGCTATGGAAGGGCTGCATCTGAAAAGTTGACAGCCAGGAGCAAGGAGAGCTTTGCTGCAAGAGGATCTGGAGGATACCACGTTTGGAACGCAGAGTGTGGAGGAGAGTGTAAAGATGCACGATGGGGCAGCAATGTGGGATAAAATGGATATTTACTATTGTAACAGGTGCCAGAATTTGCTCTTTCCAGGGACAAGGAACATGGAGAAGGGGCAGGAATCTTTGTCACACATTCTTTTCCTCATCATTTCTTTACCATCAGTCTTCTAAATCATTAGGATGCTGATACCAAGGCCCAGAGAATCATGTGAGAAAATGGGTCCTGTTAAAAGAAATATTGTGAGAAGAAAGCAATCAAAAACAGAAAGGCGAGGCAGCTAGAAAATATCTGCCAAATAAACATAGGAAACTGAGTCAAGTTCCTTGGAAAGTTGTTTTGGAATGGATTTTATCCTTTCCAAATTTATGTATTGAGGCCCCGACCCCCATTGCCACTCTCTGTAAAGACAAGGCCTCCAGAGAGGTTACTAAAGTCAAATGAGGTCAGAGCATGAAGCCGGATGTGATAGGACTGATGTTCATAGAAAGTAGGGTGCTGTAGGCTTAAAAAAAAAGTAAGCCAGGAGTGGTGGTGCATGTCTTTAATCCCAGCACTTGGGAGGTAGAGGCAGAAGGATCTCTGAGTTCAAGGCCAGCCTGGTCAACAGCGAGTTCCAGGACAGCTGGGACTGCAGGGAGACACTGTCTCAAAAAGAGGAGGAGGAGGAGGAGGAGGAGGAGGAGGAGGAGTTGGAAGAGTCATCATCATCTCTGCACTTAGGTACAGAGAACAGGCCATGTGAGGATACTGTGGAGAGGCAGCATTCGCACAAGCCAGGAAAAGGGATCTCACCAGAAACCAGACCTGTTGGCACCTTGATCTTGGGTGTCCGACCTCAACAACTGTGATAAGTAAATTTCTGATGTTAGACCACCCAGGATGAGGTGTTTAATGGCAACCCCAGATGACTAGTACAGAGGGTCTGGAGGCTCCTCTGACATCCAAAGAAGGAAAAGGAGCCAGTGAGGTGGCTGCTGGCATCATGGGGCAGCTCGGTTGCAGCTGACCTCCGTAGGCAAGGGCATTATAGTACTGGGTTTCCTAGTAACAGCAGACAGGAGATCCAGAAGAGCAGAAGCCAGATGGAAACACTCAACCATCAGAGCAAGGTAGGCCTAACATATCAGACAGCAAAGGCAGCTAGAATGCAGGGACGACAGTGGAATGTGAATTTCCAGGGACAAGAGAGAGGAGCAACGATCTGCATATGCACTTTTTCTATCAATTTCTTTGGCATCAATTTTCCAAATTATATTCATACTGACCCAAACCAGCCCTGTGGTGGTTTTTCCAGCCCAGAAGGTTCCATTAGAATAGAATAAAATACTTAGTATCAGGCAGAATTCCCACATTGGTTTTCTGACCTGTTGAAATGATGGCTGTTTTGGTGGGGAAAGCCAGGTGGTAGCCATTAAACTATCTCAACTTAGAAAAACTAGTAAATGAAAACCAAGACCACATTTCTGGAGGGCTTGTAGAGACTGATACTACCATTAAGGATTTAAAAGATTTACCTTTTTATGGTAACCCCATTCAACTCATCTGTTTAATTTATGTGGAAGACAGGTGGATCATGAGAATGGCACTGGATGACTGTAAACTTAACCAGAAATTGACTCTAGTTTCAGTTCTTGTCCCGGATGTGGATTGATTGCTCGAACAACGTACTACATCTATTACAAGACATGCAGCTTTTGATCTGACAAATGTCCTTTTCCCCATACAATCCATCAGAAGCAATTTTATTTCAGCTGGCAAGGTCAACAATACACTGTCACTGTCCTACCTCAATGGTAGATCATGTCATAATTTAGTTTGTAGGGATCTTTATACCTTTCTTTTCTATAAGATTTCATGCTGGGTGTGGTGGCACATGCCTTTAATCCCAGCACTTGGGAGGCAGAGGCAGGCAGATCTCTGTGAGTTCAAGGCTAGCCTGGTTTACAGAGTGAGCTCCAGGGCAGCTGGGACTAAAGGGAGGCCCTGTCTCAAAAAGACAAAAAAAAAATTCTTACTGTCTCATTATGCTAATGACATTATGATTCTACTTAGGAAGAACCAGCCATTTCTGTAGACTTATTGGTAAGACAGTAGGGTTGATCTTAATCCAAAGTGATTGAAATTCTAGTTATATACTCATGGCTTCTTCTATGTGAGTCCACATATCTGGACTGAGCCACACTGTTAGGGGCTTCCCTCATTATCCAGCATGAAGATAGCTCACTTTGGAACATCTCTGCCTCCATATGAATGGTCCACTTTTCCTATTAAGTCTCTTCTCATCTGTCTTTGTATAGCCTGTTTTGCTCTATGGAGCACTCTTGCTCTTGCCAAAGTGGTGTGTTAGCACAGGAAGAATGTGGTAAGCAAGTGATTAGGATGACCCACTTTAGGCACCACCATCAATGTCTTCCCCCAGAAACCTGTGATATTTATTTTTTTTAATCTGATTGCTGGCTGTTGACAAAGATCTTGGTGGCCAACAAAATAAGATCATAAAACCCTATTGCTGAGGACACCACATACTTGAGTTGCAGGACATTGAGCAACCATGGTGGATCTGAACTAGAACTTTCCTCATCTTTGGCTGGCTTTCATGGGCTCAGAAGGTGCTATGCAAGCTGCGGAGGGAGACAGGTCATCAACAGTCCTTACCAGATGCATACCCCAAGGACTATAAAAATGAACCCCCACTGACATAAGACCACCAGGCCAATAGTGGCATGAACACTGGAGGGGGAACCATAGTTTACTGCAGCTGTCAACCTGCATCAACACAGCTTCTTTTCACACAGGGCAGCAGCTAATACAGAGTCTCATCTGGGCACAGTGTGGAGAACAGAGTGCTCAGCCATAAATGGGACATCTATTCCAACTACTCAGACCCAAGGAACATTGTGGAAGAGGGGTAGAAAGAATATAAGAGCCAGATGTTGGAGAGGCAGAACAGCATCTTCCGGGCATGACCTGGTTCCCACACTCACTCCATGCAGCTGTCACCTACATGAGAGTGGTTCCCCACCATGTCAGCAGCAGGCTATTACTTAGCAATAAAAAGAATGAACAAACAAATCATTTAGCAATAAGGATAAATCGCACATGCATTATGAGCAGTGAAAAGCAGTCGATACTAAAGGGCATTATGTGAGCTGGGCACAGAAAAGTAAGTAGAGGTTCACTCAGCAGAAAAGGAGGACGTGCACCTAAGGCAGGCCTTCCGGTGCCCAGGAGGACGTGCACCTAGAGCAGGCCTTCCGGTTCCCAGGAGGGCCTGCACCTAGGGCAGGCCTTCAGGTTCCCAGGAGGACGTGCACCTAGCGCAGGCCTTCTGGTTCCCAGGAGGATCTGCACCTAGAGCAGGCCTTCAGGTTCCCAGGAGGACCTGCACCTAGGGCAGGCCTTCAGGTTCCCAGGAGGACCAGCACCTAGGGCAGGCCTTCAGGTTCCCAGGACGACGTGCACCTAGAGCAGGCCTTCCGGTTCCTAGGAGGGCCTGCACCTAGGGCAGGCCTTCAGGTTCCCAGGAGGACGTGCACCTAGCGCAGGCCTTCTGGTTCCCAGGAGGATCTGCACCTAGAGCAGGCCTTCAGGTTCCCAGGAGGACCTGCACCTAGGGCAGGCCTTCAGGTTCCCAGGAGGACCAGCACCTAGGGCAGGCCTTCAGGTTCCCAGGACGACGTGCACCTAGAGCAGGCCTTCCGGTTCCTAGGAGGGCCTGCACCTAGGGCAGGCCTTCAGGTTCCCAGGAGGACGTGCACCTAGCGCAGGCCTTCTGGTTCCCAGGAGGATCTGCACCTAGAGCAGGCCTTCAGGTTCCCAGGAGGACCTGCACCTAGGGCAGGCCTTCAGGTTCCCAGGAGGACCAGCACCTAGGGCAGGCCTTCAGGTTCCCAGGACGACGTGCACCTAGAGCAGGCCTTCCGGTTCCTAGGAGGGCCTGCACCTAGGGCAGGCCTTCAGGTTCCCAGGAGGACGTGCACCTAGCGCAGGCCTTCTGGTTCCCAGGAGGATCTGCACCTAGAGCAGGCCTTCAGGTTCCCAGGAGGACCAGCACCTAGGGCAGGCCTTCCGGTTCCCAGGACGACGTGCACTTAGGGCAGGCCTTCCGGTTTCCAGGAGGATGTGCACCTAGGGCTGGCCTTCCGGTTCCCAGGAGGACCTGCACCTAGGGCAGGCCTTCCGGTTCCCAGGAGGACCTGCACCTAGGGCAGGCCTTCCGGTTCCCAGGAGGACCTGCACCTAGGGCTGGCCTTCCGGTTCCCAGGAGGACGTGCACCTAGGGCAGGCCTTCCGGTTCCCAGGAGGGCCTGCACCTAGGACAGTCCTTCCGGTTCGCAGGAGGACATGCACCTAGGGCAGGCCTTCCGGTTCCCAGGAGGACGTGCACCTAGGTCAATCCTTCTGGTTCCCAGGAGGACGTGCACCTAGGGCACTCCTTCCGGTTCCCAGGAGGACCTGCACCTAGGGCAGTCCTTCGGGTTCCCAGGAGGACCTTCACCTAGGTCAGGCCTTCCGGTTCCGAGGAGGACCTGCACCTAGGTTCCCAGGAGGACCTGCACCTAGGACCGTCCTTTCGGTTCCCAGGAGGACCTGCACCTAGGTTCCCAGGAGGACCTACACCTACGGCAGGCCTTCCATTTCCCATGAGGACCTGCACCTAGGTTCCCAGGAGGACCTGCACCTAGGTTCCCAGGAGGACATGCACCTAGGGCAGGCCTTCCATTTTCCAGGAGGACCTGCACCTAGGTTCCCAGGAGGACCTGCACCTAGGTTCCCAGGAGGACCTGCACCTAGGTTCCCAGGAGGACATGCACCTAGGGCAGGCCTTCCATTTTCCAGGAGGACCTGCACCTAGGTTCCCAGGAGGACCTGCACCTAGGTTCCCAGGAGGACCTGCACCTAGGTTCCCAGGAGGACCTGCAACTAGGTTCCCAGGAGGACCTGCACCTAGGACCGTCCTTCCGGTTCCCAGGAGGATGTACACCTAAGTCAGGCCTTCCATTTCCCAGGAGGACCTGCACCTAGGTTCCCTGAAGGACCTGCACCTAGGTTCCCAGAAGGACCTGCACCTAGGTTCCCAGAAGGACCTGCACCTAGGGCAGGCCTTCCATTTCCCAGGAGGACCTGCACCTAGGTTCCCAGGAGGACCTGCACCTAGGGCTGGCCTTCCCTTTCCCAGGAGGACCTGCACCTAGGTTCCCAGGAGGATCTGCACCTAGGGCTGGCCTTCAGGTTCCCAGGAGGACGTGCACCTAGGGCAGGCCTTCAGGTTCCCAGGAGGACCTGCACCTAGGGCAGGCCTTCTGGTTCCCAGGAGTACCTGCACCTAGGGCAGGCCTTCTGGTTCCCAGGAGGACCTGCACCTAGGTTCCCAGGAGGACGTGCACCTAGGGCAGGCCTTCCGGTTCCCAGGAGGACCTGCACCTAGGGCAGGCCTTCCATTTCCCAGGAGGGTTTTGAGCAAAGGCAGGAAGTTGACAAGAAAATGAGAATGGTGGCAATGTGATGCAACCTGCTGTCCTTCAACCATTGGTCTGTGTGTAGTACATACATGAATGTGTCCAGTACATACATGAATGTGTCCATGTGTGTACATAGTAGATACAGCCTATATATGTTTGTACATGTTTACATAGAGACATATCATGAGCCTTTTTTTTTTTTTTTGCAAAATATGTCAACATATGCTAAGGGTCTTACACAAAATTCTCCCGAAATCGCATTGCTTCCAAGAGCTTGGCCTATTGATGTAAAAGCAGATGCTATTTAGTCCAGCATGGGACGATAACACTGACTGCACAGCCAGCCACATCTACAGCTTTTTTTAGATGATACAGCTTGAATGGCTGCTCCATCAGTCAGGGGTTTGCCTTCTAGTGGGGCAGCAGGAACTTGCTGAGGGACTTTTTCTCAGTCTGCTCTGTCCTTATGATCTTTTGAGCATATTTAATTTCTTTCTAGAGGGTGTTTTTAGGCTTAACATGGTAAGTGCAAGCAATTTCAGTTATGTAACCTTGACTGACCTTCAGAAAGGAAAGTAGAGGATTTCTTTCCCCTGGAGAACAAGTTGGGAGACACCCGCACATGGAGACATGCTTCTGGTCTCAGTTCAGCAGAAAGTTATTTTGGTTATAGTTTAGCAGAATAAGAATACAAGTAGACTCTCATCTCCAGAATGACTAATATTCAGTTTACCACCTTTTCTTCCAAACCTCCAATAAAATTAAATATTGGGTCTGATCTTAACTCTTGAAAGAAAGGGAAAAAAGCATGACAGGCAGGAAGGTAGAAGGCACACACAGACAGAAGGAGAATCCACCATCTACATTGTCTACGGACTGTCTCTAATCACAGGAAATTGTATGCCAAGAAAGCTCTGGTCCTAGCTGAGCTCCCTGAGTTTGTGTACCCAGCTCTCTGGTTGCAGCCTGTGTTTCAAATGCTCAAGCTTTGTTAGATCCTTTCCCATCCGGAGGCTCACTGTGATGAGAACGAGTTCATCCTTAGTAGCTAAGCCAAGTGACTCATACTGGATTTGGATTGGTTTCTACTGAAAGGGCCTTATTACTAGGGGATAGTGTGGAGGGCTGGGACATGGCTGAGTCTCCAGAGTAAACAGAAGCAGCTGGCCCCTGTGCAAGCTGCCTTGAGTCCTGACTGATGATCTGGGATAGTCTGCCTCTTCGAGCAGCTATTCTGGCTATGAGTTCTGCATGTTCTGGTTTTATACTTGGGAAAACTCTAAGATTTGTATTTATTCTAAATAAACATAATCTAACAAATATTTATTGAGTTTCTACTGTGTGCCTGTCTTAGTAGGTATGAGACATTCATAAACCAAAACAAAAAGACAAAAATATGTTCCCTCGTAGAGTATTTTATTATAATAGGACCTAATAAAACAGACGCTCAAAACTCATTTAAGTTAAACACATAATTCTTCTAGACATTATTCAAAAGAAGACTTATAGATGGCCAAAAGTTATATGAAAAAGTGTTCAACAACAGTAATCATTAGGCAACATCACAAGGAGATATCGCGCTACACTGGATAGGAGGCTACTCTAAAAAAGAGAGATCACGTATTGGAAAAGATTTGGAGAAAAGGGAACACCTGCATCCTGCAGCTAGGATAGTGAATTAAATCAGGTGTTAGAGAAAACAGAGTGGTGGTTCCTTTAAAAGTTGAAAACAACCATGTTATGGTCCAGCAATCCCACTTCTGAGTATGTATTTGGAGGAAACAAAATCAGTATCATTTAAAAAATTTTTTTACTTTGATTATATGTGTATGAGTGTTTTCTGCGAATTTCTATCCATACACATGGTTGGGCAATGCCCATGGAGGCCAGAAGAGGGCGGTAGGATCCCCTAGAATTGGAGTTACAGATGGTTGTTAGTCACCATGTGGGTGCTGGGAACTGGAACCACGCTCTTACTGCTAAGCCATCTCTTTAGTCCCAAGATCAGTATCTTGAAAAGACATCTGTGCTCCCATATTCATGGCAGTGTGACTGACAACAAGCAACAAATGGAAACTAAGAATTGTCAATGGATTCATGAATAAAGAAAACCAGAGAGAGAGAGAGAGAGAGAGAGATTATTTAGCCTTTAAAAGGGAAATTTCTATAATTTGTAACAACATGGAGAGGCATATTACATTAAATGAAATAAGCCAGACACAGAAAGACAAATACTGCAGTCTTATAGATCTTAGGTGTTCTCAGTACACACACTGTGATAAATATGTGAAGTGATGGGTATGCTAATTAGCTGGATCATGGCCATCACTGTTAACTAGAGTGAAGCTATTTTGTAAAGCACTTCCATCTGGGTTGAACTATGATAATTCTATAACTACAGTAATTTGGTTTCCAGAATGAAAGTAACTTATTTTTCTAGATTCTTGCCCTTCCCACCATTATAGCTAATTCAGAGGCAGGCTAACTTCAAGCATTTACTATGGGATGCTCATCAATTACATGGCAGAGACCCTCCTTACTTCCTCTGCAGCCTATAAGGAAGGACCCCCACTCCACCTGGCTGCCGTCTGCCTGCCTGTCCCCAGCATTAATAACTCTTTAAGTGAGTCTCTTACCCCAAAGGACAAGCTGTCTCAGTGTCCGCCTTAAGTCCCAAACCTGAAACCCTTCAATCACTGTTTATCAAAGCATCATTTTCTACCCTGTAAATACATAGCAACACAGGAAAAGAAAACAATGCTGCTTCCATTGTGAAACTAATAGAAACCCAGGTAATTCTTGTCATTAGGAAGTTGCCTTCTGTTAAATCCTTGCAAACACTAAGTGCGTGAATCCTTGACCATTACTTCTAGTAGAATTGCAGAACTGGGTCCTGGGAAGATCTGCTCAATACTTCTATTTACCAACATCCAGTATTGATTTTGTGTTTTTCTTGTGTGTGTGTGTATGTGTGTGTGTGTGTGTTCTCTATGCCCATGGATAAGCACATGTGAGGAGGCTGGGAGGTTGATGTCAAGTGTTTTCCTTAACTGTTCTCCACCTTAACATTTTTTTTTCCAAGATAGGGTCTCCCTGTAGCTCCTGGTGCCCTAGAATTTTCAATGTAAACCAGACTGGCTTCAATCTCACAGAGTTCCACCTGCCTCTGCCTCCCAAGTGCTGGCATTAAAGGTGTGCACCACCAACTTTTGAGACAGAGTCTCTCTCTGAACCTGGAGCTACCAATTCTTCTACCCCGGCTGGCCAGCCAGCCCCTGGCTCTGCCTCCCCAGCACTAGGTTTACAGATGCATGCTGCAATGCCTACCTTTCATGTGCATTTACAGATGCATGCCGCAACACCTGCCTTTTATGTGCATTTACAGATGCATGCTGCAACGCCTGCCTTTTATGTGCATTTACAGATGCATGCTGCGACACCTGCCTTTCATGTGCATTTACAGATGCATGATGCAGTGCCTGCCTTTTATGTGCATTTACAGATGCATGCTGCAACGCCTGCCTTTCATGTGCATTTACAGATGCATGCTGCAACGCCTGCCTTTCATGTGCATTTACAGATGTATGCTGCAATGCCTGCCTTTTATGTGCATTTACAGGTGCATGCCACAATGCCTGCCTTTTATGTGCATTTACAGGTGCATGCCACAATACCTGGCTTTTATGTACATTTACAGGTGCATGCCACAACGTCTGCCTTTTATGTGCATTTACAGGTGCATGCCGCAATGGCTGCCTTTTATGTGTATTTTGGAGGATCAGAATCAGGTCTTCATGATTAGGCAGCAAATACTTAACCAACAGAGTCATCTCTCTATGCTCTATATTTTTATTTTTAAAGATACCATGTTTAATATATTGTTGGCTCATTAACATTAAAATTACAGCATAACAGCACAAGCTGAAACCTGAAAAAAGCTTATCTAGCATAAATATTTTTTTTATAATATCTATCACAACTTCTTCAGCTTAGAACCACCAGGCAGCCCTTCAGTATTATTGGGGCGGGTGTTAGAGGGTATGTTTTAAATATTAAATCATGCCTTTAATCCTAGCACTTGGGAGGCACAGGCAGGTGGATCTCTGAGTTCAAGGCCAGTCTGGTCTATAGAGTAAGTTCCAGGACAGCCAAAGCTACAGGGAGACCGTGTCTCAAAAAGAACAAGAAAAAAAAATTTAAATAAATATCAAGAACTCAAAAATGTGAAAACATGACATTAAATAGACCAAGAAAAGAATATTTACAATATAAGCTGAAACATGAAAACAGAGTGTCACTTTGACCTTCGTTAAAGGTCATTATTGGGCAACTCACAATTTCTAGCACTTTGTGCTCACCCAAGAATAATCGGGAAGGTCTCTTCACTGTTCATTTGGGAAAAACAGCAAGCATGGAGTCTGTAAGTAGTGAGGAACGGCTGAACCTGCACACCGTAATGTGTTCTGAGAAAACCTCTCTCCTGTCCACTACGTTGTCTTCTCGGCTGCCAGGGAGATGGCTAGTTGTGATGGCGACACTGTGAACTTGACAGGATCCAGGAGACAACACTGGGAGAGATCCTAGGCTTGGTTCATTGATGTGGGGACACCCAGGTGGCTGTGGGTAGCACCATGTTATAAGCTGGAGTCCTGGACGGCATAAAAAGGAGACAGTGAGCTGAGTAACCAGCATTCATCTGTCCCCGCTTCCTGACTTGGGTCACGTGTATCCAGCAGTCTCCTGCCGTCATGCCTTCTCCGCCATGCCAGACTGACCCTGGGAGCCAAGAAATCCCTTCCTCCTTAAATTGCTTCTGTTGGATATTTTGTCACAGCAACAAGGAAAGCATCTCATACGCTGCTCTAGTGGCGTAGTCTTTGCATACTAGAGGCCTTTGGGTCGTCCCCCACCCCATGTTCTAATTTATGGATTTGCTTTCTTAGTTCAAGGTTTTGGTCCCTACTTAAAGGTAAATCTCCACATGAGACACAGATGTTAAGAGGTCACCAGTCAGTCAGTCTTTGAGAGGAATGAATGCAAGTGTGAGTTCTGAGCATTGGGGGAGGGGTGTATTCAGGCTGTAGAAGGGGAAATGTAGACTCAGACCTGCTCTGTAAATACCGGCCACTTTATCTCCATTCTGCCTCTGTCATCTGACCACCTTCCACTTCCTGTCCTCAGTTAAGGCGCCCTCTGTGCCCACAACTCCAGCCACCAGCTCTTACCCACTTCAAGCGTCCCTATGAATGCATCTCTATTGGCTCAAAATCAGAACATAAAGAATGGAATTGATTATACCCCAAGCCTGTGCCTTCCTCCTCCAGTATCCACACAAAAGTGACATCCTGCTCTGTATTTCCCTGACTAGAAAGCTTACTCTTACCTGCATTTACATTCTTTTCTCTATATCTAATGAGTAAGCACATATAAGCGATACCTCCCACCTTCCACTTCCCCCACCTCCCACCTCCCACCTCACACCACTCACCTCACACCCCACACCTCTCACCTCACACCCCACACCTCTCACTTCACACCTCACACCTCTCACTTCACACCTCTCACCTTACACCTCACACCCCACACCTCTCACTTCATACCTCTCACTTTACACCTCACACCCCACACCTCTCACCTTACACCTCTCACCTTACACCTCTCACCTTACACTTTACACCTCACACCTCTCACTTCACACCTCTCACCTTACACCTCACACCCCACACCTCTCACCTCTCACTGCTCACTTCCTGTCCCCCTACTCCATGTCTCCTCCCTTACCTACTGTTACTTTGATAATTCCCCTGCCTCAACCTGTATCCCTCCCTTCTCGTTCATCCTGTATGTGGATGGAATCACCATCAAAATTCATACCACTTGGGTCTGAAACTCTCCTGGAATTCCTCACTATACATCACATTAAGGGCGTGTTTTGTGGCCTTCAAGGCCCTCTGAAATCTCAGTCAACTGACTTCTTCCTTTCTCATTCCATACAATCCCATGCCAGTTATGTGCTTCAATACTGAAACAGAGGCCAAAATAAGGAATACAGGTCAGGGTATCAGATGGAAAGTTGTAACTTGTGCAGCACTGGAGGACTCCAGACTCTCAGCTGAACTTTATTTCTTTTCTGCCTTTATTCTCCATATTTTCCCACCCAGAGGCATCCTTGATTTCTTCAGTCTCCTCCCTCACTTTGTTTTTCATTTTAGGACAAGGTCTCATGTAGCTCAGGTTGGCCCTTAACTAATGTCTAGCTGAGAATGACCTTCAACTTTATCCTCCTCCCTCTACTTCTCCAGTGCTGGGATTACAAGCATGCTCAGCCATGCCTAGTTTATGCAGTGCCAGGAATTGAACCCAGGTCTTTGTGCATGCTAGGCAAGCACTATACCAACTGAGCTACATCCCTGGCCCTCTTCACTCACTCTTATTTCCCAGCCAACTCAGAGTCTGCTTAGGTCCAAATAAAATGCTCTCTCCATTGCAAAATATTTTCTTGTACTCAAAAAGTATGCAGGATGGGAAGGGGGAGCTGAGGAGATGCATCGATGGGTAAAGAAGACCTAGGTTTGGATCCCCAGTACCTATATAAAAGCTAGGCACGGCAGCATGAGTCTGCAACTCCAGAGCAGGCAGGTGAGATGGGCAGATCCAGGGTCTTGCAGGGTAGGCAGTTAGCTGAAATGGGGAGCCTCAGATCCAGAGAGAGAGAGCATGTCTGAAAAAAATTTAGTAGTGAGTAATAGAGGAAGAGCCTCACCCCACACTGATGACTCCACAATGACTCACCTGTACACACACACACACAGGCACACGTACACACACACACACACACACACACACACACTTCTGTTACTCTTCTGTGCTCTCCTGAGCACCAGTTCTGATACGCCTTTCCTGCTGTCTTCTGTAACAAGCACTCTTACTGCCTCACTTGATCCTTAAGGCAAATTTCTAATGTGTTGTCACCATTTGAACATTGAGAAAACTCCATCCCATGATGCTGAAGTGACTTGTCCATATTCATATGGTCAGCAGCAGACAGGAATGGAATTCAAGCCCTGTGGCCTTGGGGCTCTGCACATAGGATGTACTCAAAAGGCAGGGTTCCCAGGAACTGCAGTGGGGCAGGTGCACCAAGAGACACAGGGACCATTCTTAAAATAAAGATAAAGGGCAAGGGAAGTTGGAAGTGAGATCAGAGACCCCGATACTATTTTATTCCTAACAAGGAAGATAAATGGTTCAATTCCCCAAATTACGGATAACAGAGGAGGGAAATAGTCTAGAGTGGACACTGACACTTTCTTCCATCTAGAGTGGATGCTGACACTTTCTTCCATTTGAAACACTATGTACATAATGCCCTCTCATCTACTGGTTGGTATATTCTCTTTCTCTTTCACTTCTTTCCAGGAAGTTGAAATATCGCAGCATGTGAGTCATATGCTAAGTAGCTCCTGGTCAGTCAGCACATGTCACAGGAGTACCCACATGTTGCAGGCCCTGGACTCATCCACAGAGCATTCACTCACTTACCCCCAAATACTTACTGATCCTCAGTGAGACATGTCACTGTGGGTACACAGTAATATGCAAGTGATGAAGATCTGTGACTGCTGGTGCTGTCAACTTGACAGAAGTCAGAATCACAGTGGAAGATGTGCCTCTGTACACCTCTCTGAGGGATTGTCTTCATGATGTTAATTGAGGTGGGAAAACCTGTTTAGTGTGGGTGGACCCATCCCTAGGTAGGGGACTTTGGACTATAGAAGAGCAGAAAGTCAGCTAAAGACTAGCAAACATGCATTCATTGCTCTCTTCCTCTGACTGCTGATGTACTGTGACCAGCTGCTTCAAAGCCCTGATACCTTGACTTACCTGCAGTAAAAGAGTATGCCTTGAACCATGTGCCAGAATAAACTATTTCTCTTTTAAGTTGCTTTTGTCAGAGAATTTTATCAGAGAAACAGAAAAGAAACTAAGATAGGATCCGACAGCACAGTCTGCACAGCTCCAGTGCAGGGCTGTTGAAAAGGGAGTAGTAACAAGCCTCAAGTATCCTCAGGAAAGGTTCTTTGACTCCTCTGAGCACAGGGCAGGACCAGCCTTATCTTATGGGCAGGGACTGAGATGGGGTGGGGCATCATAATTATGGAAGCCATTAATATTAATGCATGAATTTCCCATTCATTGGCCCATCTTGATGACCTTATAATGGGGTTCACTGCAGGTCTGACTCGCCCAGTGCTTCAAGAATGAAATTGCTTCATCAAATGCGGACCTTCTTGGAGAGATGCCTTCGGCTTCATCATGTGACTTGCTCTCATAGAGTCGAAAGCAGATTACCATTCCATTTTAATTTCTTTTTCTTTTCTCTTTCCCCTTAGGGATTTGGGATAACAGAGTTTATTAGCTGGGTTCACTGGCTTGCTTCCCCAAAGCTTGAAACTATTTTTCAAACTTAGCCAAGTCCCTTTCTTTGTGAGCATGCCAACTACAGAAGCCCAGACAAGCAGGTGCAGATGGTTCAAATCATGCTCCCTGAAGGAAGCTTGCAAGCCAGTCTTGCAAGGCAAGTGCATGACTTTCCCAGCAGCAAGACAGAACAATCATGCCCATAGACAGCAGATAATTCTACAATTCTAAACATTAGACACTCTGAAAAACATAAGCTTTCATTTTCTTTATAAATCTATAGGAAGAAGTGTATTTGATAGTAAAAAATCTGTCTGAACTGGCAAGAAGCTGTTTATCATCTGTATAATCTTTATCTCATTTAGCAAGACTATTTACACATTGTGTTCCAAAAAAAGAATATGTTTAATTCTAAAGTATTCATGGCTAGAATGTGTATGTTTATCTGAAATATTCTAATCTCAAAACACACATATAAGTCCAAAGATGTAGATAAGGTATTCTATATCTACAGCATTTTAAGATATCACAAAAATCCTGCTTGAGCCAGGCGTGGTGGCATACGCCTTTAATCCTAGCCCTTGGGAGGCAGAGGCAGGTGGATCTTTGTGAGTTCAAGGCCAGCCTGGTCTACAGAGTGAGTTCCAGGCAAGCTAGGGCTACATGGAGACCCTGTCTCAAAAGGACCGAAAAAAAAAAAATCCTGCTTGATATTCTAAGACAAAGTTTTAGCCCCTGTCTACATTCATGAATTTATATTTCTTTTACTTATTAGGTAGGAACGTTCTACCTCAAGAAAATGGAAATAGTCCCTGACCATGAGTTGGGAATGCTGAAAGAAGTCACTTAGCTTTATTGACATGGGGAAAATTCCAGTCTTGAATTCTGTCTCTGCTAGGTTTCATGCAAAGATGGGAAACCACCATAAAAGTATCGAGAGATGGCCTAGCGGTTAAAAGCGCCGACCACTCTTACAGAGGACCCGGGTTCGATCCCCAACACCCACATGGTGGCTGAGAACCATCTGAAACTCCAGTTCCAGGGGAATCTGACACCCTCTTCTGACCTCCACAGCATTGCACGACATGGGTGCACAAACATACATGCAGACAGTACACTCATACACATACAAAAAAAAAAGTATCAGCCACGATTATCAGCAGCAAGCTGTCTAACTGACTGCCTGGTGTCCTGTAGGATGTCCTGATTAACCAGGCTTGGTGCTGTGGATTTAGAATCTCAACATTTGGGGGCCAGGGTCAGGAAAATTATGAGTTTGAGGCCACCCTCATTTACACAGCATGTATTAGGACACGTAGGCCTACACAGTGAACCCTTGGATCATAATAAGAAAGAAATTCTCGGGCTAGAGAAATGGCTTAGTGGTGAAGAATGAGTTCTAGAGAACTCAAGTTAGAATCACTTGTAACTCCAGCTCTGGTGACTCTAGTCTCCAAGGGTACCTGCATACATGTGATGTACCCCCTATAGAAACATAATTAAAACCAAATCAGTATTGTTTGTTTGTTTTTTAGACAAGATCTCACTGTGTAGCTCCAGCTGATCTATAACTCACTATGTAGACTTTGATCTCACAGAGATCTACTTGCCTCTGCCTTCCAAGTACTGGGATTAAAGGCATGCACCACCACTCCTGGAAATCTTTTCTTAAAAGAAGAAATTTGTCCTTATACAGCATTAGTTCATCTGGCCAACTTTATCACCATCAATTTTTTTTTAATTTTTTTTTTAATTTTATTTATTTTTGAATGTGTATGAATGTACTGTCTGCATGTAGGTTTGTGCACCCGTGTCGTGCAGTGCCGCGGAGGTCAGAAGAGGGTCTCGGATTCCCCTGGAACTGGAGTTCTCCTGGAATTGGAGTTACAGACGGTTTTTAGCCGCCATGTGGGTGCTGGGGATCAAACCCGGGTCCTCTGTAAGAGCAGTCGGTGCTCTTAACCGCTAGGCTATCTCTCCAGCCCCATCACCATCAATTTTGAGCTGTGATGTCTGCCCTATCTTCAGCTCTACTGGATAAGTGTTGACCTGGTCAAATCTATGAATATATCTTGGTATGTACTTACAAGCACAAGAACCCATCTTCTTGGAGAGCATTAGGGTTAAAATATTCCAGAATAAGAGTTTCTGGTCCTTTGATTATTACATGAATTTATTAAGAAAATTCATTTGCAGTTTGGAAAGAGAAAGACAGAGAGAAGTTTGTGTCAATGGGCAACTAGCATGGCTGTGTGTGGTAATTAATTTTAAGTGCTTTATATTGGTGGATCAAAGGATCTCCTTAAGCACAGCAGATAAGATCCAAGGCCCAGGCTGAAACTAGAGTGGGCTGAAACCAGCCTCACAAGCCAGGTATAAAGAAACTGGAGAAAGAGATTCCTGGCAAGGGGAGGAAGACTAGAGATCCTTAGGGCTTTTGGCTGCTGTAGGCTTGTGCTGAGCACTTTGTTCCTCTAATTAGCCTGACCATGTGGTACTTGTACTGAGCAGTTTGTTCCTCTAATTAGCCTGACCGTGTGGTTCTCAGGCTTTGGAGCTGGTTTGCAAGATGAATGTAGAAGAGTTTGGAGTTGTAGACTGCAGAAGCCCTAGAATGCAGGAGGCCGGGCCTAATGGGTCACTGTGGTGGGAATTTGGAAGACTGTGAGGCTGGAAGCAATGCAGACGGCATCAGTCGGCTCCACTCACGAGGTTTCAGGGAGGAACAAAAACTCTCCAGAACTGGGCTGGAGGTCATTCGTGTAATATTCTGGCAAGGAATCTTGTTTCATTCTGCATGTGTCCCGAGAATCTGAGTGAACCTAAATTCAAAAGTAATGGACCCAGAGCTCACGCATTCTGCCAAACATGCTTTTCATCTCTTTCTCAGTCTTTCTCAATATTCTCCATGAGGAAGTTGACTGTTTTTGAGCAGAAGTTCACTGTTTCAGTCAGTTCTTTGCATGAGCTCTGGCGGGGTGGAGGAATGGGCGGGAACACGGGTCTAGATTTGTTAAAAATAAATAAATTTATGTGAAAAAAAAAGTAATGGACCCATCTGTATGGAGGAGGAAATTTCAAGCCAGAAGAGCATTCAGCTATGGCACAGTTCCAGCTCACTGCTCTTACCTAGGATGAAGGAGAGAGAGAGAAGCAAAAAGTGTGCAGGTTGGGAAGGAAAGGAGCACGAGTGAGTTTAAAGTTGCAAACAGCCGGGGCTGGAGAGATGGCCTAGTGGTTAAGAGCGCCGACCGCTCTTGCAGAGGACCCGGGTTCGATCCCCAGCACCCACATGGCGGCCGAGAGCCATCTGAAACTCCAGTTCCAGGAGAACTCCAGTTCCAGGGGAATCCGGGACCCTCTTCTGACCTCCGCGGCATTGCACGACACGGGTGCACAAACCTGCATGCAGACAGTACATTGATACACATACCGAAATAAAAAAAAAAAACAAAAAACAAAAAAAAACCTGCAAAGGCAAGGGATTTTACAACCAGAGAAACCTATCGTTCTAAAGGTTGTGCCAAGAGATGGGACCAGATATGGAGCTTGATGTAAAGCCACGTTATAGGAGGCTGGGTCACATGACACCAGAAGCCAGTTCATTTTGTGAAGAAAATTTGGAAATGAAGACTGGATTAATCTTTGTGCTTATGGGGTATTTTGCACACTCATGAGCTTGCTCAGCTTCCGTGCAGGATGTTATCTACTAATAGACATAATCATTTTGTTGGTTTGTTGGATAGTTAAATCATTGTCTTATATGGCTGTGGGGATGGAGTCACCCTGCTAGCTGGTATTAAAGGTGGGCCTGTTGCCACTGTGAGGCTTGAGTGCACAGAGCTTAGATCAGGGACTTCCCAGGACCACCTGAAGCTCAGAGCCAGGCATATTCCCCACCAACTGGAACTGCTGAGGGAGTGTCCAAGTGGATTTTTGGAGAAGCTTCAGAACAGAAAGGGAAGAGTGAGTTAGATTCCAATACATAAACAAAACTGAAAGCCTGAAACCTAGACAGGTCAACACTCCATAAAAAAGGAAGAAAAAAAAGAAGGCATCTGAAGGAGGCAAGCAAAGCAAGCCTTCATCATAGTGAGGAGGCATTTGTGATTCACATTGGAATACAGGCAAAAAGGGAAACCCACATGCCAGGCACACAACAAAGGGACAACATGGGAAAGGTGCAGGATAATTCCACACCAAGCTCTACCAACCCTGTGGGAGATTCCCACAGTGGGATCCCCCTGGGGTGACCCAGGACACAGATCTTAGAGGAACAATTGCAGACATATTCAAAGAAATCAAAGAATATAAAGAACAAGTCAGAGAACTAAGGAGAGAGAATGAAAAACTCAAGAAAGACCTAGAAGAAGTGGAAACACTGAAAAAGGAAACCAACTAGTGAAGCAAGGAAGTACAGGAAGAGATTGAGAAGCTCCAAAAGGAAGTGGAAATACTAAAGAAATCACAGGATGGAATGAAAATTAAATAGAACACTCACCCAGTCAAGAGGAAAGGAAAGGAAAAAGCCTCAGAAAAAGAACAGAGGAAGCAGAAAAAGAATATCAGACCTGGAAGATAACACAGAACAACTAAAAAGCTCAAGTAAAGATTATGAAAAATTTAAAAATACACAAAAGTTGAGCAACCAGGAAATGTGGGACACTATGAAAAGATCAAACCTCTGCATCATAGGAATAGAGGAGGGAGAAGAATCCCAAGAGAATGGTATTGATCAGATCTTCAACAGAATAATAGATGAAAATTTCCCCAAACTAAAAAAAGACAAACCAATACAAATACAACAAGCACATAGAACTCCAAACAGACAAGATCAGAAAAGAAACTCTCCATGCCATATCATAGTTAAAACTCTTGGCGCCGAAAACAAAGACTGGCTAGAATCAAGAAAACAAATGATACCAAGTGCTGGAGAGGTTGTGGGGAAAGGGGAACACTCATCCACTGCTGGTGGGAATGTAAACTTGTACAGCCACTGTGGAAAGCAGACTCAAAATGAGCTTATCACCTGATCCACTCATACCACTCCTGCTATATACCCACAAGACTCATCTTACCACAGAGATACATGCACAGCCATGGTTATTACAGCTCTGTTCACAATAGCAAAAAGCTGTAACCAACCCAAGTGCTCCTCAACTGACGAGTTGATAGAGAAAATGTGGTACATCTACACAATGGAGTTCTATGCAGCAGTAAAGAAAGATGACATCATGAAATGCAGGTAAATGGATGGAACTGGAAGATACTATGTTAAGTGAAGTAACACAGTCCTATAAAACAAACGACAAATGGTATCCCTCATCTGTGGATGCTAGTGCCAATTACATAGTTGTAAGTATTTCTTGTGCAGGGCTCCTTGAGCTTTTGTCCAAGTAGTTGGGAGTGATGCATATTGGAAAGAACAACAACAACAGAAAAGACCTTGTCAAAGAACTGACTGAAACGGTGAACTTCTGCTCCAAACAGTCAACTTCTACATCGAGAATTTTGAGAAAGACTGAGAAAAGGACGAAAAACATGTTTGGCAGAATGCATGAGCTCTGGTGGGGTGGGGGGGTGGGGGGGACACAGGTCTAGATTTGATTTGTAACATAATCTTGTACAAAAAATATATAACAATAAAAAATATATAAATAAAATAAACAATATGGGAAGGGTAGAAGACTTGAAATTAGACTGAATGCATTTAGCATTATGAGATGACCGTGAACCTATGAGGACCCAGGGTAGAATGTTATAGTTTAAAACAAGTCTGTTTGAGAATCAAGCTAGGTAGGCACTTTGCCAATGACTGAGCTATATCCCCAACCCAAGTTTATTATAGAAAAACCTTTCAAGAGGTAGATTCTAGATTAAAGACAGTTTTTTTTTTATTATTATTTATTTTTGTATGTGTATGAATGTATTGTTTGCATGCAGGTCTGTGCACCCGTGTCGTGCAATGCCGCGGAGGTCAGAAGAGGGTCTCAGATTCCCCTGGAACTGGAGTTCTCCTGGAATTGGAGTCACAGACGGTTCTTAGCCGCCATGTGGGTGCTGGGGATCGAACCCGGGTCCTCTGCAAGAGCGTCGGTGCTCTTAACCGCTAGGCTATCTCTCCAGCCCTAAAGACAGTTTTAAAAATTCTTTTTAATGAACATATTTGGTCTATTTTTCTTCTTTTGTTATAGATCAATGAAAACTTCATGAACTAGAAAAATCAAATGAGGCTTTGGGCCTATTGAAATTACTAGCACAGAAATGTCCCTGGTTGCACCACTCACTCTTATTTAGGAAGTGCCGGCATTTCATAATGAAATATTTTTCCTTCAACTTTCTTTCCCTGAAAGGTAGATTTTTCTGTCACACATGTGTGTCGGCCCTTGTGATTTGAAAATGAGGAAGACCAGCAAAGGATGTGTCCTAGAGGCTGAGCTGGTGTGCACGATACACAAGCAAACCAAAGAACTTGGATAGAGAATGCTGAGAAAGGGTGAACTGCTTTGCATCTTGGATTGGATGTGGTTTTCTTCAGCTGGGTGTATAATGTTGGGGATATCAGATGCTAGAAAGTGTGTGGTAAGAGAGACTTAGGGCTAATAAGAGGAAATATGAAAGATTATATAAAGTAGGACCTCTATTTTTAATTAAATTTTTAAAAATGTGAATACATTTTTGAAGAAAATGTAGCCTGGGTCTCAAAATCAAAAATAAAGATTATGCAAATTTGTAAAAAAATTTTTAAAGGAGGAACTAGAGAGATGGCTCAATAGTTACGAGCACTGACTGCTCTTGTAGAGGATCTGGGTTCAAATCCCAACACCCATGTGGCAGCTAACAATGTCCTGACTCCAATTCCAAGGGATCTGACACCTCTGTGGGCATTGTAGAACACAGGTGCACTTACACACATGCAGGCAATACACTCATACATATTAAGAAAATAATAGGACGCCATAACGTGCCAGGCCAGTAGGATCGAAAGGTTATTCCTGGACAAACTGTCAGCCCATGAAAGGAAACAGCCAGAATTGACCAGAGTCCAAGTCAACAGCTCCAGAGAGAGTGGACTGTTTTACCTCTCATCCACCTTGCCCCTTTTCTAAGCCTAGGGAACAACTTGCGGAAGAGGGGGCGTGGTAGAATGTAAGGGCTGCGATTGGGGTGAATGGTGAAACTACAGCAATGTAGTCTGGACACTCATTTGATCAACTTGATTGAACAAACAACCTGTCACCCCCCACTGGATGGTGGGGCTGTAGGTGTTTGGGCACAACAGCCTGCAGATAGGTTTTGCATGAAGGATGCTTGTACTCATGGATTATCACTTATAGCTAAAAATGAAAAAAAAAA
>VZQC01012107.1:4920164-4941099 GCA_009823505.1 Rhizomys pruinosus
TGGGATCGAACCCCGGGTCCTCTGCAAGAGCGTCGGTGCTCTTAACCGCTAGGCTATCTTCCAGCCCTAAAGACATTTTTAAAATTCTTTTTAATGAACATATTTGTTTTCTATTTTCTTCTTTTGTTATAGATCAATGAAAACTTCTATTGAACTAGAAATAATCAAATGAGGCTTTGGGCCTATTGAAATTACTAGCACAGAAATGTCCCTGGTTGCACCACTCACTCTTATTTAGGAAGTGCCGGCATTTCATATAAAAATTTTTCCTTCAACTTTCTTTCCCTGAAAGGTAGATTTTTCTGTCACACATGTGTGTCGGCCCTTGTGATTTGAAAATGAGGAAGACCAGCAAAGATGTGTCCTAGAGGCTGAGCTGGTGTGCACGATACACAAGCAAACCAAAGAACTTGGATAGAGAATGCTGAGAAAGGGTGAACTGCTTTGCATCTTGGATTGGATGTGGTTTTCTTCAGCTGGGTGTATAATGTTGGGGATATCAGATGCTAGAAAGTGTGTGGTAAGAGAGACTTAGGGCTAATAAGAGGAAATATGAAAGATTATATAAAGTAGGACCTCTATTTTAATTAAAATTTTTAAAAATGTGAATACATTTTTGAAGAAAATGTAGCCTGGGTCTCAAAATCAAAAATAAAGATTATGCAAATTTGTAAAAAAATTTTTAAAAGGAGGAACTAGAGAATGGCTCATATTACGAGCACTGACTGCTCTTTAGAGTGATCTGGGTTCAAATCCCAACACCCACTGTGGCAGCTAACAATGTCCTACTCAATTCCAAGGGATCTGACACCTTCTTGGCATTGGTATGAACACAGGTGACTTACACCATGCAGGCATACACATCATACATATTAAGAAAATAATAGGACGCCATAACGTGCCAGGCCAGTAGGATCATAAGGTTATTCCTGGACAAACTGTCAGCCATGAAAGGAAACAGCCAAAATTGACCAGAGTCCAATCAACAGCTCCAGAGAGAGTGGACTGTTTTACCTCTCATCCACCTTGCCCCTTTTCTCAAGCCTAGGAACAACTGCGGAAGAGGGCGCTGGTAGTATGTAAGGGCTGCGATTGGGGTGAATGTGAAACTACAGCAATGTATCTGGACACTCATTGATCAACTTGATTGAACAAACAACCTGTCACCCCCAGCTGGATGGTGGGGCTGTAGTGTTTGGGCACAACAGCCTGCAGATAGGTTGCATGAAGGATGCTTTAACTCATGGACATCACTTATACTAAAAAATGAAAAAAAAAAACTGAGAGAAAGATGCAGGACAGTTATGGCAGAATGCATGATCTGGGATGGGGTGGGGGTGGGGGGGAGGGAAAGGGAAATAAGCCTGAACTGAATTGGAAAAATGTATGAAATGCACAAAGCATCAATAAAAACTATTAAAAAAAAAAAGAAAATAATAATTAATAATAATAGAAGATTATACAAATTAGTACCTTTGATGATGTTGAACTTTAAGACTCGATTTACATCACCATCTGGCATTTCTTACCTTATTCCCACAACATTTTGTTCTATTCCTCTATGTATCAAGTAAAACTTTTATTAAAAAGTAGAAAATTTATTTGAATGAAGATAATACACATGGACACATGGATATGAATAACATCTGGGAGGGGGCAGGTAACTTTTAAAGGAAGTTTTTATTTTGTCCTTGTTTCCTGTTCAGCTACTGTGACAAAATACCCCGATGAATACAAAGCTAAGGTAAAATGGGTTTATTTTAGCTCCCAGTTCCAATTCCAGTCCATCATTTCAGGGAAGCCAAGGCAGCAGGAACCTGGTACAGCAGCTGTCACACCCACATCAAGAGCAGAGAATAAAGGCTAGGTGTGGTGGTGCAGCCTTTAGTTCCAGCACTCAGAAGGCAGAGATGCTAGGATTTGAACCCAGGTCCTCTGCAAGAGCTGACAGTGCCCTTACCTACTGAGCCATTTCCCCAGCCCCAAAACTTATTATTTCTTAAATGAAAAAATGTTTACCTAAGGACTAGATAGATATACAGATAAAATTAATACCTAGACCTTGAATTGTAAAACTTCTATCTTCAGATATGTAAAGAAACTGCAATAGTATACCATGGCAGTACTCTAGGTGCAGGGAGAGAAGGGGGGAAGGGAGAGTACTCGAACTCTACAGACTTTCTCAGAGAGGTAATAACTGAGCTTAAGAAGGTGAACAGAAGCATAGTGTGACTTGAGCGGGGAGAATATTACTAGAAGAAGGAACTAATACCGCACTGTAAAAGTGTCAGAAGATGGGAGTGGAGGACTGTGCAGGATTGTGAGCGTGGAGGTGAACTTGGGGCTCTGCCATGGGACCAACAGAAAGCCAGTTCAGAGATTTGCTCAGGGAGTCATCAGGGGATTTCCTTAGGATGCTCGGTGTGGTCAGGTTGCACTGGATCAGCTCACCAGCGTGCTGGGAACCAGGAACTCTGTTAGGCCACTCAGCACTGGCCAAGTGAGAATGTTCTAGAAAGATGCCATGATACACTGCAGTTAGAGCCAGCTCAATTTGAGAAACAGATCAATTCTGGCAGGGGAGAACAGAGATTACATGTGGAAGGCAGGGTTTGACTATCATGTGTTTGTGTGCCTATTTGTATATGCGTGCATGTACATGAACGCACATGGAAGCCAGGAACAACCCTGGATGTCATTTGTTAGGACTTAGCCACCTTTTTTTTTTTTTTTTTTAAGATAGTCTCTCACTGGCCCGTGGATTCTCCCTAGTCTGATTTGGCTATCAAGCCCCAAACTGTCCTCCTAAGCATTGGGGTTACAAATGCATGCCACACAGGGCCTGGCTTTTTTGTTTTATTTTTTTTTTTTGTAATTTTGGTATGTGTATGAATGTACGTCCGCATGTAACTATTGCGCACCCGTGTCATGCAGCCGCGGAGGTCAGAAGAGGGTATCGGATTCCCCTGGAACTGGAGTCCTCCGGTAATTGGAGTTACAGAACAGTTCTCATCTGCCATGTTGGTGCTGGGGACGAACCCCGGGTCCTATGCAAGAGCAGTCCGGTGCACTCTTAACTGCTAGGCTATCTCTCCAACCCCAGTGCCTGGCTTTTTTAATGTAGATGCTTCCGGCTGCCAAACCCAGGTCCTTATGTTTTTGTGGCAAGTGCTTTACTGATTGCTGTCTTCCCGGCTCTCCATGGTTATCTTAAAGGAACAGAACTTCACGATCATCAATGAGAGCCTGCTGGAGATCACCCATGTTGGCTCTACACTTCCGGAATGGAGCAAGTATATAGAAGGCTCTTTGGTGCCTGTTTGCTGATAAATAAGAGGAGATTCCAGGTTAGACCAGTTAGTTACCCCTTGATGCCTACTAATCGAGATCATGTTTTTATGATTTAAACCAGTAGCCATTTACTTTTGTTTGCCTGTCTGCCAATTAGGTGGACGACTCTGCTACCCCAGGCCAGGCTTGGCTGATCTTAGCCTTATCAGCTATCAAGCAGTCCTTCAGTGGGTTTATTCATGACTTTGTGGCTTTCTGGTTAGGAACAGTGGGACTGAGCCACCTGTGTCTTGTCTTTCAGTAGTTTAGCCTAGGTTGAATCCCATGGTGACAGAGCTCTAAGACAGTTAAAGAAAGCCAGCAAGAAATAACCAGAAGAGGAATTATGTCATTTCTGCATTCTGCTGGCCAAAGCAAGTCACAAGGCCAGCTCAGACTCAAGGGATAAAGAGCATTTTCACTTATTTTCTTCAAAGCTTTGGTTTTAGTGGTGTGTGTGGTGTGTGTGTGTCGTGTGTGAGTATTGTAGCACAAGAGTGCATCCGTGTACTGCTGGATGGCCAGAGAGGTCTGATTTCTGGAGCTGATTGTGGAACTTGCAACTTGAACTGCTGTCCTGTAAAAAGAGCAACAGCACTCCTTTTTTACTTTTTTATTTAGTTTTGTTTATGTGCAGGAGTATTTTGTCTGCATGTAAATATGTGATACCCATGTTGCACAATACGCACAGGGATTAGAAAGGGCAGCGGGGGAGATCCGGGTTTCAATCCCCAGCACCCACAGGCGGCTGAGAACTGTCTGAACTCCAATTCCAGGAGAACTGTTTGTAACTCTAGTTGCAGGGGATCCTAACCCCTCTTCTCACCTCTGCAGCATTGTACGACACGACACGGGGGGCACAGGACCTACATGCAGACATTACATTCTACTCAAAACAAAACAAAACAAAAAAAAACAAAACACAAAACACAAAAAACAAAACAAACAAAACAAAAGCAAAATAAATTAAAAAAATTAAAAAATAAAAAAATTAAAAAAAATAAAAAAAAATAAAAAAATAAAAAGAATAAAAAAATAACAAATAATAAAATAAACATAAATAAAAACTAAATAAAAGAAAAAAAATAAATAAAATAGAATAAAATAGAACTAAAATAAAAAACTAATCAGGACAGGTCTTAATTTCGGTAGTAGATCAAATGAAAGCTTTTTAAAAAAAAAAAAAAAAAAAAAAAAAAAAAAATCCGAAAAAAAAAAAAAAAAAAAAAAAAGAAGAGGGCATCGATCCCTGAAACTAGAGTGAAGACAGTGCTTAGTCACCATGTTGGGTCTGGGACCAGACAATGAATCCTCCGAAAGAGCGGCCAGTGTTTCCTTTTTTTTTTTTTTTAATTTTTATTTATTTCTGGATGTGTATTAATGTTTACTTTCTTCTGTAGGTTTGTGCACCCGATGTCGTGCAATGCCTCGGAGGTCAGAAGAGGGTCTCGGATTCCCCGGAACCTGGAGTTCTCCTGGAATGGAGTTACAGACGGTCTTAACGCCATGTGGGTGCTGGGGGGATCTAACCCGGGTCCGCTGCAAGAGTGGGTGGCGCTCTTAACCAATATGCCTAGTCTCCACTCTCTCGGCCATCCCCCCACCAGTGTTTTCCGTTACTTGAGCCGTCTCCCCAGCTGCAACTCTCACTTCTTGATGCATGCATGAAAATGAAATGCACATTTCAATGGACATGTTCGTAGAGGAGAATAAGTGCAGCCACATTCTCCATCTTCCACTCAGTCAGAAGGAAGAGGCTGAGCAAATAACAGGAGGTAAGGCTGTATGGAGCATAGCTGTATGAGCAAGGCAGGGGCAGGCAGCCATGATGGCTCCTGTTTACACCTGGGACACAGGTTGGGTGTGAGAGTGGGTGTGAAGTACCATAGTACCCTTCGGGGGCTGTTGAGATGACTCAGTGGTAAAGCACTTAACTAACAGGTATAGGACAAGCGTTCAGAACCCTGTGAGCCACATGATGCCCAGTGGGTATGGCATCCCGCCTATAATCCCAGCTTCAGAAGGAAGGGATTTGCAATCCCAAAGCAAGCTGGCTAGGCTACTATGGCATCAAGAGCTCTGGGTTTGATTGAGAGGCCCTGCATCAAGGAATAAGGTGGGAGAGTGACAGAGGATGATTCCTGACATCACCTCAGGCCGTTAACTACACACACATGCATGTGCGCTGCACACACATGTGCCTGTACACATGAAAACTTGCACACGTGTGAGTGCGCGCTCGCTCTCCTACACACACACACACACACACACACACACATAAATGGAAAAAAGGAGAAGAAAAAAATACCCTGGAAAAGAGTGTCCGGGTCAGATTACAGAGGGCTTTGAAGGCCAAGCTGGCAGTCTGGACTATATTCCCAGTCTTTGAAGTGGGAAATGACACCATCAGCTGAATTTTCAACCACTTGGGCGGGGGGAGAGCTCCTCTTATGCCTTGGGTGTGGAATGGTTATTGCAGAACACAGAGGCCAGCAGCCTTCTTTCCTTTGTCTTGCCTCATCATTTCGTCTTCCTTCCAAATCTAAGGCACAAGAGAGAACCAGCAATATACAAAAACCAGCAGAACTTCCAGGTTTCATGGAGACGCCAAAGAAGAGGGCAGCACTCTCATGACATGCCTGTATGTCCCGAGCCAGAGTGGGTGTGTGTGTGTGTCGGTGTCTGTCCTAGCTGTCCTAGCTGTCCCTGTCTCTAATTAGTAATGTCCACCCATGCCTGGCTAAACAAATTTGTGTTTTATTTTTTTTTTTATTTTAGTTTTTTTTTTATTTTATGTTATTTTTTGTAATGTGTAAAATAGTGTACTGGCTGCATGTAGGTTTGTGCAATCGTGTCGTGCAATGCCGCGGAGGTCAGAAGAGGTCGCAGATTCCCCTGGAACTGAGTTCTCCTGGAGTGTAGTTACAGACGGTTCTCAGCCGCCATGTGGGGTGCTGGGGATCGAACCCGGGTCCCCTTCATGCAAAAGCAGTCGGGCTCTTAACCACTAGGCCGATCTCTCCAGCCCCCACAAAAAATACTTTATTTATAGTAAGTTTTTTTACTATATTATTTATAATGATGGCACATGCCGTTAATACAGCAACTCAGGAAGGTAGGATGCACATGGATCTCGGTGAGTTAAGGCCAGCTGATCTAACATAGTAAGTTCCAGGAGAGCTGGGGCTACAGGGAGACCCTGTACTCAAAAAGATAAAAAACTTTTTTATTTTAATGTAGATTAATATATTGCCTGATGGTACATAAGTGCACCCATGTCACACAATGCCTACAGTTTCAGAAAAGGGTATGGGATCCCCTGTAAACTGGAGTTACAGATGGTTGTTGGATGTCATGTGAGTTGCTGAGAATCAAATACATCTGCAACAGTCAGTGCTCTAAACCATCAGCTGGCGCCCCCCACCCCGCCCCCGCTATTTTAAACTGCTTCTTTATCCCTGTTAGAAGCACATTGGGGCAGTAGCTTATAGGGCTACAATCATGGAGCTTCGTTAAGTCTCCCATTTTGCTGAATTACTCAGAAAAAGTGTAAACACCGGGCTGCTGGCTTTTTTCCCCTCTTTCTTTCGTTCTTTTTCTTTCTTTTTCTTCTTTCCTTTTTCCTTTTCTTTCTTGCTTTCTTCTTTCTTTCTTGTCTTCTTTTCTTTCTTTCTTTCTCTTTTCCATCTTACTTCCATCTTCTTCCAGGCAGCTGCCAAGATTTTCAGCTTGTCTGCCCCGGGGTTTTTCTTTTAACTCTAGTAAGCTGTTGTCAAGGTCCAAAGAAAAAGCAGCATGTTGATTAAAAAGCCTTGTCACCAGGCTCCCTGCTTTCTGCTTAACAATAGTGGCTAGAGACTGTGGAGACTGAGGGTGGTTCTCAGCTCTACAGCTTGCCACTTGTGTGTTCCTGACAGGTTATAAATTAACCTTTCTGAGCTGCAGGTTGGTCATAAGTGAAGCACAGGTGAGAGGGTCTGTCACTTTTTAGGGCAGAAAGCATCCGTATGGGTTCTACTACCTCATAAGTATTCAATAAGAATATGAAAATAGGCAACTTGGGAGAAGCAGCTTCCTCAGACTCTAGTACAGCTGAGTGCTATCTCACATGTCAAATGAGCACTGGAGAACAGATAGAACACACCAATTCTAATGCTCTGCACTTGGTTCATTTTCCCTACTTTGTGTTCACATTTTGGGTCTCACTCTTTCACCGTGTCCTTTCCTTCTCTGGAGATTTTAAAGTGCAGTCCGTATGTCCACATGAAGTTGTCTCAAATGTAATCTCACATCAGTTAAACAACAACAACAACAACAACAAACAACACAACACTAATCCAGGGCCTGGAGAATGGCTCAGCAGTTAAGAATGCTGGGGACTGAGAGATGGCCTAGCGTTAAGAGCGCCGACCACTCTACAGAGGACCCGGGTTCAATCCCCAGCACCCACATGGTGGCCAAAAACAGGCTGAAACTCTAATTCCAGGGGAACTCCAGTTCCAGGGGAATCCCTACACCTTCTTCTGAACTCTGCGGGCATTGCATGACACGGGTGCACAGACCGACATGCAGACAGTAGATTCAGAGAAAATAAAATAAATAAATAAATAATAAATAATAAATAAAAGATAAAATGATTTTAAAAAATGAACACTGAGTGTTCTTGTAGAACTTGGGGTGTTCCCGCACCCACAATGCAGCTACAACCGTCCATTACACCAGTTCCAGAGGGTCTGCATCTTCTTCTGACCTCCTTGCCATTACACAGCACAGGTGCACTTACATACATGCAGCCAAAACACCACGACACTAAAACAAAATAATAAATACAATATTTAAAAAAAACCCGTGCAATGGGTTCAAGTGTATCCCTAGAAAGATACATTCAAGTTCTAAATCTTGATGCCTATGACTATGTTTTATTTGGTAATAAGAATTTATTTCAGATGTCATCAAGTTAAATTGAGGTCATGTTGCTAGTGTGGCTCCCAAATCCAGTTATTGGAATTTTTGAAAGAGGAAGAAGAGGACTTGAGCAGAAAGACAGACGTGTCCAAAGAGGAAGGCCATGTGACAGTGAGGTAGATTAGGGGAGTCAGGGTAGAAGCTTTTTTTTTTTCCAACATGTTTCGTCTCATATAGATTTTTCTTGCCACACGCGGTCCGTCTCCAGATAGTTTCTTTGGAACTTTCCACTCTCCCTACTTCTCGTCACTGCCATTTTATAGCATCATTTCTGTTTTTTTCCACCCCCCAGATTTGTGCTACTTTTTCTTCTCACCCTTGCACCCCCCTCATTGTGTCCTTAAAATTTGCCCCCCACCCCCCCCCCACTTTTTTTTTTTTTTTTTGTTGGGGGGGGGGAATCAATGTGAATTTATACTGTGGTCAACAGAGATATTTTCAGAAGCAGTTTTAATATCTTCATAGGAGCAAAGAAGGGGTGAAAGAAGTTAAGCAAAAGGAAGGAAAGCAAAAACAAAAAGAAATGAGATCCAAGAGGCAGCCATGCTGGCAGCTGTGGCACCAACAGGCAGCAGCTGGCAGCTCGGCTCGACCCAGCTTCCAACTGAGCAAACCAGGTGCGGCTAATGTTCCCAGCTGCTGCACAGGACAGGTGTTACTAAGTCAGCCTGCCCTGTACAACTGGAAAGTCAACCAAGTCAAGCAATCCCATAAGCCCAAAGCTGAAGTGCCCATGATGGGTTCTTGCCAGCCATTTAATGGCTCATTGCATCCTGCCTTACTGGGGCTCTGGGCTGGCTTTTGTTTGTAGAGGGCCAGATGGAACTTTCTATCTTGATCATTCCCCAGAAGTTGTGGTCAATGTGAGTTCCCAGTATTGCTGTGTAATCAAACCTTCACTCAGCCATTAGTCCATCACTCTGTCCATGTAGGACCTCTGGGGCAGAGTTTTGTATCCTCCATGCTACAACCTATATTCTAAGGTTGGAGTCCAAATCCCTACAAGTAAGCAGGGATTCCCCGTGGCTCTAGCAAAGTGAACAGGACTGTGAACATTCTGCTGTCTACTTAGAGAAGCACAGGAGAACAGTGTCTTGGCTGTTGTTGTTTGAACAGCCAGGGCCCCTCTCTTGACCCTCCAGATGGAGAGTGAGAAACTATAAGACCACAGTTTTAAACTAAAATCTAATTCAAACTGTAATCACACCAATAGCTGGTTCTGAAAGTGCTCTTCCAGAATCATCTTCAAAGTCCCTTGTCACAGGGCTCTAAACATAGCCTCTAGGGTTTGGGGAGTCAGAGACCCTTGAGAAAAAGACCTGAAACAGTACAGAAGGAGGCCTGTGAATCTTCAGATATGGAGGTAGCTGAGGGAGCAGGAAAAGGCCACCTGAGAGGCAGGCGGAGGAAGGACCCGCCACACAGACTCATGAGGTCTTTGAAGGTCTATACTGTGCCACCTGTAGCTGGGAAGGGGGGCAAAGAAGAATGAACATATAAAGAATAAGGATTTCTCTCAGGAAAGCCACAGTTGAAATATATTAAACCTATGTAGCCAGCTTCTAATAACTCCTTTCCACACTCTTATTCCACCTGCTTCCTTATTCTTGACATTACTGCCTGTTTATTTTTAAGATAGACTTTCCCCATGTTACCAGGGCAGTCCTGGAACTCTTGGGCTCCAGGGATCTTTTCATGGCAACCCTTTGTAGTGGCTGGGATTGTAGGCATGTACCATCACACAGGAATGGTCTATTTTCCTTACCACCTTCATCATCTGGGAAAATAGCTTGGTCATTTATTTGGTTAATTCTTAGTTGTTTTATTCCTCCATTAAAGCTCACTCTGCAATATCCCAACCCCTAGAATGGAGTCTGAAGGTAGTGTTTGCTCTGAGAACAACTGTGAAGTGCTTGCTGACTGAATAAAATATAACCCAGGAAAAGTAGGAAGAGCCAATCTGGAAACAGATTGCAAGGCTTGTCTCTAGCAGGGGACTGTCTGGGCCAGCTTCCAGTTCCTCCACTCACTTGAAGCTTGACTTTAACCTTGTCCTTCTATCCTTTTTTAAATTTTATTATGGGCTGGAGAGATGCGGCCCTAGAGTTAAGAGCACCAACTGCTCTTGCAGAGACTGGTTTTGATCCCCAGCACCCACATGGAGGCTGAGAACTGTCCCTTTAACTCTATTTCCAGGGAATCTGACGCCCTCTTCTGACCGTCCATGGCATTGCACGACCGGGTGGCCAAACCTACCATGCAGACAGTGACATTCATACACTACAAAAATGAATTTAAAAACATTTTTTTTTTTTATTGATTATTTTTACTTTTTATGTACTTTGTTTTCTTTATTTTATGTGTATGCATGTAGGTAGGTGCGCCCAGGTTGAGGCAATGCCTCATGAGGTCAGAAGAGGGCAGGGGAGCCCTGAGCTGGAGTTACAGGCAATTTGTGAGCCATTTGATGTGGGTGCTGGGACATTTGCAGGAGCAGCATTTGTCCTTCATCCCTGGGCATCTCCTCTTTCTTTCATTTATTTGTTACTGAATAGCATTCAATTGTACAGAGACAGTATATTTTGTTTGCCGATTCATCATCTGCTAGACATTTGAACAATTTTTTATAGTCCTTGGTCAGTTAATTAGGAATGAACCTGCTAGGTCCTATGAGAAGTGTAAGTAAGTTAATTATTATTGTTTTTTCTGAGAAACAGACTTGTTCTGGAAGTAACTATATGATTTTTTATTCTAGTCAGCAGCAGGGCTCTTGTTCCAGTGTTTTGAGCTGGTAAGTGATTCTGAAGAAAAAGAAGAAAGCAGGTGCCCTTCAATGGCCAGGGGATGATTTTCCAATTTAAAAATAATTTCACCATACATTTCTGTAAACAAAATAAAGACAGGAAGTTATTTGATTTATAGGAATAAAGTAAGCCATAAGTTTTATGTGCTGATCCAATTCTATTTCATTTTGTGGCCTCCCGCTGGTTAACCTGGGTTCAGTGTGATTTAGAAGGCAGGGGGCGCGTGGTGCGCTGAGGAGGAAAATTTGTAGATATTGTTACAGAAGACATTTTCTGACAATCAAGATTCTGCCAATGAATGAAGCATTTTGTGTTTGGGTCCCAAACAGGATATTTTTTTGTTTGGATGAAAGAGACTCACTTATCTTTTCCAAGGCTACAGGGCAAAAATACACATTGGTTATAGAAGATCAGCATTTCTAAACCATGTTATAATTATGCTTCAATAAAAAAAAAAGCCTGACTTTTAGCATCCATTTGATAGCCGAATTTCTGGGAACATGTTCCTTCAGATTTTTCTCTGAAATGTGCTGTTGAAACAGCTTATGGAAACAGCATCTCCAGCACAAAATGGGGAAGTAAAAGTCCCACCCATCCTGATATTACCGGAGAAGAATTTTGCCCTTTGATCCCTAGACCTGGAATACCACACACACACACCCCCACACACACACGACAACACCACACACACACACAGATCTACAAAAGGAACGCTTCTCAATTCTCTCATTGTTTTCAGTGAGATAAGGTTCTGCCTGCAACACTTTGATATGTAAAACATTGTAATCACACCATTTTGAAAAAATCTTTACATAAAGCAAGGAAGAGTCCAAATGTCAATATGCCAAGGTCACAAGGGGCATATGACTCAGATTTGTTTTTACATTTTTGTTTGCAAGGGTTGGGTTTAAATTTTAGTTGGCCTAGAGTATATCTAAATTTATAAAAGTTTATTCCCTAACATAGAAGGCCAGGTAGGGTGACAGTGACAAGGAAAACAAGATTCACAGTACAGCAAGGAGGTGACATGCATCTAAACAGGCCAGAAATGTTCTATCAAAGGAAGGAAGGATATTAAAGGAATGACTTCTCAGCAAAGATTGGCCTAGGATTTGATCTCAGAATCCACCAGAACCCACAGAACTTGTATAATGCACAGAGGAAGAAACACTCACCAAATGACTAAACTTGTCTTAATGACAATGATAAAAATTCTAGCATGAATTCTCAAAGAATTAACAATTTTTTTTTTTTAAAAGAAGAAATTCACATAGAATGGGGGGAGTAGCTCTCAAAGCCCACCCTGAGCTAAGGAGCTACCAGTAGTTGACAGCAAGTATTTTGTTGAGAAAGTTTGAATCTGTGTTTATATGAAAAAAAAAAAAATGGGGTCAATAGTGTCTCTTTTTGTTGTATCTTTGCCTGGTTTTGGTATGAGAGTGATGCGGGCTTCATAGAAGGAATTCGGAAGAATTCCCTCTGCTGTATCTGCTGAACAGTTTGAGTAATATATTTGGCTATAAAGTCCTTCGTTAAATTTTGTATGGAACTCTGGCCATGAAACCAATCTGGGCCTGGGCTTTTTTAGTTGGGAAGGTTTCTGATGACATTTTCATTTCTTCATATATTATGGTTTGTTTAAGCTGTCAATATCCGTCTTGGTTAAGCTTGGTTGATTCCCAGGATTTCAGATGTCATCTATTTCTTGTAGGTTTTCAAATTTAGTAGAGGTTTTTGAAGTTTTCCCATATGATTGTCTGGATCTTTGTGTTGTCCATGTGATGTTTCCCCTTTCATCACAGATCCTATTGATTTGGAATTGTTCTTTTTTTGCTTTTGGTTAACTGGTTAAGGTCCTGTCGAGCTTGTTTATCCTTTCTAAGAACCAACTTTTGGAGATGCAGTGGATTCTTTGTATTGTTTTCTTTGTTTCTATTTCATTGATTTCTGCTCTGATTTTTGTTATTTCTTCTAATTTGGGGTGTTTGGGGTGCTTGTTGTTGTTTCTCAAATGTTTTTAGCTGGAGTGTTATATTGTTTGTCTGGGCTCTTTTGTTTTTTAGAGTAGGCACCCAGGGCTATAACTTCCCGCTTAGGAACTGCTTTATAATTTCCTCACTAGGGTTTGGTAGGTTGGGTTTGATCCAATTTTTTTAGTTCCAGGAATGCTTTTACTTCTTTCTTTATTTCTTCCGTGACCCATTCATTAATTCAGGACTGTGTGTGTTTGTCTCCATGTGTTCTTGTAGACTAAGGGGATTATCCTGGTGTTCATACTGAGCTTTTATTGCACTGTGATAAAAAATCACTGATAGAATGCATGAATTATTTCAATCTTTTTGTGTTTGTTGAGGTTTTTTCTTTGACCCAGTATGTGGGTCGATTTTGGAGAATGTTCTGTTGGGGTGCTGAGTAGAAAAGTGTATTTCTCTGACATTTGTGTTTGGGTGAAATATTCGGAAATATCTTTAGGTCCATTTGGTGTATCATATCGTGCAGTTCAGATTCTCTCTGTTTATTCTTTGTCCATTGATCTGGTCCAAAGGCTCAGTGGGGGTATTGAAGTCCCCGACCTAAGTTGTGGGGTTAATTTTGGTTTGCCTTGAGGTCCCGGAGAAATTGTTTATAAAGTTTAGTGCATCATAGTTTGGTGTATATATATTCCTAATTGTGAAATCTGCATGGTCAATTGTTTCCTTTGATAAAGATGTAAGGTCTCTTCTGATTTCTTTTACTTTTAAGTGTAATTTTGGCTATAAGAAAATTGGCGCTCCTGCGTTCTTTTTGGTACCATTGCTTAGAATATTTTTCATCCTTTCAATCTTAGAGTTGGTTTCTGTCCTTGAGAATGAGATGGGTTGCTTTGGAGACAGCATATAGATGGGGTTCTGTTTCCGAAGCCATTTCTCCAGTTCTAGGGCTTTTTTGATTGAGGATTTTTGGTCCATAATATTTAAGGTTGTAATTGAAAGATGTGGTTGCTTCCTTTCACTTATTATCCATTTGGCACTTTTGGTCTAGGTTTCTACGTCTGCAGTTATTATGGCTTTTTATTAATTTCTCTTTCCTAGGTGCCCAGGAGAGTGCGCCTCTCCCTGTTCTTTGAAATTGCTTCAAGTATTCTCTGAAGGGTTGATTTTTCCAGATATGTATTCTATCATCTTGGTTTATGTCATGGAAAGATTTTTCGCTCTCCTCACTATAACTAAAATTTTTTCTGGGTAGAGTACCTAGGTTGGTGGTCTTATAGTTGTTTTGCCTGGGCCATACTTTAGAGTCCAGGTTTCTTCTTGCTTTCATAGTTTGCACTAAAAAAGTCAGCTGTAATTTCTGATGGTTTTCCCCTTATATGGTAACTTGTTTTTCCTCATTGTGGCTTTCAGAATTTTGTCCTTTGTTTTGTGGCATCTAGTGTTTTAACTATATTACATGGAGAATTTCTTTTCTGATTCTTGTCGTTTGGGTTCTGTTGCTGTCATGGATTTAGATGGAGTTGTCTTTTAGTTTTGGGGAAATTTTCAGCTAATTATTCTGTTGAAGATCTGATCTATAACACCATTCGCTTGTATGCTTCCTCTTCCTCTATCCTAGGAATGCATAGGTTTGATCTGTCATAGTTCCCCACATTTCCTGGTTGGTCCATTTGTGTATTTTTTAATTTTTTTCATAATCTTTAGCTTGAGCTTTTTAGTTGTTCTGGTGTTATCTTCAGGTCTGATATCTTTTTTTCTGCATCCTCAATTCTACTTCTGAGATTTTTTTGCCATCCTTTCCTCTTGATTAGATGTGTGCTCAATTTCCTTTTTAAAATTTGTTTAATTTTTATTTATTTTGTTATGTGTATTAATGTACTGTCTGCATGTAGGTTTGGTGCACCCAGGGTTGTGCAATGCCATGGAGGTCAGAAGAGGGTGTAAGACTTCCTGGAACTGGAGTTGTAAGATGGTTCTCAGCTCACCATGTGGGTGGCTGGGATCTGAACCCACCAGGTCCCTCTGAAAAGAGCATCGGCGGCGCTCTTAACTGCTAGACATCTCTCCAGCCCCTATTTCCTTTTTGATTTTCATCTGTGACTTCTTTATATTTATTTCCACGTTCCGTGTGGAGCTCGCAATCTCCTTCTTTGCTTGTAGCTCCTTGCTTTTGCTATTGGTTTTCCTTTTTGATTTCAAGCATGGGATCTTTTCATGTGTTTCCACTTCTTCTGGAGTTTTTCATTGCTCCTCCGCGAAGTCCTTCTTGATTTTCATTCTCTCTCCTTAGTTCGCTGATTTGTTCTTTATATTTCCTTTGATTTCTTTGAATATTTCTACAACTGTTCTTCTAAGATCTGTGTCCTGGGTTTACCTCTATGGGGAATTCCATTGTAGGAATCTTCTATAAGGGTTGGTAGAGTTTGGTAGGTGATTTATTCTTCACGTTTCCCATGTTGAATCTTTCATTAATGTTTTGGCATGTTGGGGTTTTTTGTTGTTGGTTGTTGTTGTTGTGTTGTATTCTGAGGGTGAATCTCCAAATGTTTCTTCACAACTGTGTTGAAGGCTTGCCTTGCTGTGCTTCCTTCAGATGGCTTCACTTTTGTTTAGGGAGTTTTGACTTTTCTAGGTTTTTCAAGCTTCCAATTTTGTTTATATATTAGATGTCTAAGTCACTCTTCCCTTCCTCTTCTGAAGGTTCGGCCAAACACCAGTAGGTAACAACTCAGCTGGATCCTGTTGAGCACGTGCTCACTCTGCTTCCTGCGAGCCAGTTCCTCTAGGTTGGTGGTGGGTCTTGGTGTTTTGGGACTGGAGTTGCCTCAAGGTTTTGTTTTCATTTTAATTGTCTGGCACCCTGAATCACTATTGTGGTCCGGCGTTGACACTCCCTCCCCAATTCCAGTTGTGGGGGGTGATTAATGGCTTGCTTAGCCCACACCCTGGTATTCTGTGCTTCAGGCGGTCCCAGCAAAATCCCAGATCCAAGCTCTGTGCACTCAAGTCCCCCAGTGGCAACAGACCCACCTGTTATACTGGCTAGCAGGGCAACTCTGCCCCCACAGCCACCCAAGACAATGGTTCAATTATCCAACTATCTGCCTGGCTGAAGCCTCCAGCTCTTACCTGTGCTTCAACTGGTCAGGCAAATCCTCTGAACCTAAGCTCTGTGTACTCCTATTATCTTCTTTTTAATATTTGTTTTGGGGTCAGGAGAGAAGTTTCCAAAGTTAAGAGCACTGGATTTTCTTCTAGAGGTCCTGGGTTCAATTCCCGAATACACGTGGCAGCTAACAGCATCCATAACTCCTGTTTCCAATAGTAGGAGCTGACACTACTTTTTCTGGCTGTTCACAAGGCATTGCGCAACACGGTGCACTTAAATATTCATGCAGGCAAAATACTCATACACCTAAAGTAAAATAATTTAAAAGAATTTTGAAAATTTTAATTTCTGTTTTTGTATTTATGGGTATGCATCTGTACCTGTACCTGTGTGAGTGTATGCTGCCTGTGTACAGGGGCCCTGGGAGTCCAGAAGAAGGTTACAGGTCTTGTACAGTTTGAGTTAGAGGCAGTTATAAGAAGTTCACGAGTCATGAGTGCTAAAAACTGAACCGAGATTCTGTGGCAGAGCAGTAGCAAGTGCTCCCAAACTCAAGCCCTCTCTCCAGTCTCTGAAAGTCCACTATATCTTTTTTTTTTTTTTAATTTTAATTTTTTCTGTATGTGTAAATGAAATGTACTAACGGTCTGCATGCAGGTCTTGTGCACCCGTGTCGTGCAACGCCGCTGAGTGTTCAGAAGGTCGCGGATTCCCCTGGAACTGGAAGTTCCTCCTGGAATTGGAGCTTCAGACGGTTCTCTCTAAGCTGGCCATGTGGGGTGCTGGGATGCGACCCGGTCTCTGTAGAGCGGTCGGGCTCTTGAAAACGTTTTTTTTTTGTATTTTTTTTTTTTTTTTTTTTATTTTTTTTAATTTTCCGCTAGGCCCATCTGCCACCCCAAAAAGTCACTATAATCTTAATGACAGCTGTAAGATTGGTGGACTGTTCAATCATGTGACAAACCATTTGCATTTGTCATCTGATTTACATTTGTTCATCTTATTAAAACCGTTGCAAGGACTTGGTCAAGTCAGCTGGGGTTGATTCTCACATGGTGGTTCCCATCTAACCCCTCTTCCCGGTGGTCACACCCTCACGTAGTTCCCTCCTACACCAAATCTGTCCCTGGTCTTCTGACACTAACAAATGCCATGAAAGCAGAGGCTTGAACATTGCATTTGCCATTTCAAGACTACGTTGCCATTTTAGCAGCTTAGGCTAAGGGATGTATGGGCCCTGGGAAAGTGGTCACAAGCAGTTAAGAGTGCTTGCTTGCTCTTCCAGAGACTGAGTTTGGTTCTCGCATCTAGTTTGAGTGCTAACAGATGATGCTTCAGTAAAGAATTTCACACTGGGGCTTTGGTGGTTGCATGGCCTTTAATCTCAGCACTGAGAGGCAATGGCAGGTAGATGCTTGTGAAATGAGGCCAGCATGGTCAACAAAGCAAGTTCCAGTCCAACTGAGCGGTAAGCAACATGTCCTCAGGGCTAGAGAGATGGCCTATAGTAGCAGTAAAGAGCACCAACTGCTCTGCAGAGAAACCGGGGTTTCGATCCCCAACACACACATTGCGGCTGAGAACCGTTTCCCCTTTGTTAACAACTCCAGTTCCAGAGGAACTGACACCCTTGTCTGACCTCTGAGGCATTTGCATGCATGGGTGCAGCAACCTACATGCAGACAGTACTTTCATACACGTAAAAAAGAAATTAAAAAGAAAAGAGAGAAAGCCCTGTCTCAAAAAGAACAAAAACTTTTTGCGGGGCCTGTAGCCTCTTCTCCAGGGGAGCCATGCAGTCTCCATCTCCACAAGGCCCGACCTGACCAGATGGGGGGCAGACATAACATACATACATACATACTAACACATATGTCCCACACGTTGTCACACACACAAATTAAAACTAAAAATAAATCGTAAAAAAGAATGTTTCAAGAAGCTCAGGCTAAACTCTAGATTGGAAGACACACAAATGCTTGGCAGAATGAAGGGCCACCCAGCTAAAAGCTGTTGAGTGACAGATGCAGGCAAAGCTGGAAAAAGAAATCCCACTCTACAGAATACAAAAACAGTCACAATCATTGTTTGAAGCAGCACACTATAGAGTGGTTTGTAACATAACAACAGACAGCTGAAATATGAATAATGCAACGTACAGTAGAAAGATATGTTAATTGGGACTCAGAAATTAAATACACTGTAAAATTATAAAATTCCAAATGCACCTTGAAGCCCCATGTACTGCTTCTCACTGTTGTTTCCCCTAAATTCCAGGCATTCTTCCTTGGCTCTCTAGTGAGCATCTCAAACCCAAGTCTCAGCCTGATGTACCACTTCTGGGTTTCTCTACCTTAGTATACAGGGTAGGCATCCTTCTTATTGCTTGAGGCCTGATTCTGGAGTTAGCATTGACTTTACTCATGTTTCCCAGCCAGTATCATTTGGGAGGCGAGGAAACAGGAACAGAATGGGACCAGAGAGATTCAAAGGTAAGGAGAAAACAGGCTGACACCTTCTAACAAGCAGCCCATGCCAGCATCCCCGCCCAGCACACTCAGTCATCTTCAGGAAACAAGGCTGGACTCTGTCCGTAAGAGAGGTCGGCTATCTCTTTTTCTCCCCTGCACAGAAAACTTTACTCATTTCAAGAGAAGTTTAGTGTATGGGTGTCTGTGTAGAACAACCCCTGAAATCAATTCAGAAATAAAGTTCTACATTGAACCTGGAGAAATATTACAATCAGAGGTGGCTAAGTTCTGAAGTAAGCATGGTCCCATTCCCCCTGCACAACCAAAAAGTTCATGGGGATTTTGATAGTTTGCTTCTTCTTTCCCCAAGGAGAATCCTGGATAAAGAGAAGGTTAATTGACGAAATGAGGCTGTGACTTTCCAATACGAATTTGTTATAAAAAAAGGAAAACAACAAGAAGTGTGAGCTCAATAAATAATTCATTGGACTGCCCTATTCACAAAAAAAGAAAAAAAAAAACCCCCCCTAATAGAAAAATATTACAGCATGGTTGAATGTCAATCAGTCTGCAGTTAGCTAAATAAACACTATGCAGATGTCATTTGTAAAAAATCCAGTTGATAAAATTATTATGTGTGTTACACACAAAAAAACCCTAATAATAATAACGCCACGTCACAGCGAAATTAAAATCTCATGGCCTTGAAAAGGTTGCCTGACATCTTCTANTAAAGATAGTCTCTCACTGGCCTGGAATTCTCCCTAGTCTGATTGGCTATCAAGCCCCAAACTGTCTCCTAGCATTGGGGTTACAAATGCATGCCACAGTGCCTGGCTTTTTTTTTTTTTTTTTTTAATTTTTGTATGTGTATGAATGTACTGTCTGCATGTACGATTGCGCACCCGTGTCATGCAATGCCGCGGAGGTCAGAAGAGGGTCTCGGATTCCCCTGGAACTGGAGTCTCCTGTAATTGGAGTTACAGACAGTTCTCAGCTGCCATGTGTGTGCTGGGGATCGAACCCGGGTCCTCTGCAAGAGCAGTCGGTGCTCTTAACTGCTAGGCTATCTCTCCAACCCCAGTGCCTGGCTTTTTTTAAATGTAGATTCTGCTGACCAAACCCAGGTCCTTGTGTTTATAAGGCAAGTGCTTTACTGATTGCTGTCTTCCCGGCTCTCCATGGTTATCTTAAAGGAACAGAACTTCACGATCATCAATGAGAGCCTGCTGGAGATCACCCATGTTGGCTCTACACTTCCGGAATGGAGCAAGTATATAGAAGGCTCTTTGGTGCCTGTTTGCTGATAAATAAGAGGAGATTCCAGGTTAGACCAGTTAGTTACCCCTTGATGCCTACTAATCGAGATCATGTTTTTATGATTTAAACCAGTAGCCATTTACTTTTGTTTGCCTGTCTGCCAATTAGGTGGACGACTCTGCTACCCCAGGCCAGGCTTGGCTGATCTTAGCCTTATCAGCTATCAAGCAGTCCTTCAGTGGGTTTATTCATGACTTTGTGGCTTTCTGGTTAGGAACAGTGGGACTGAGCCACCTGTGTCTTGTCTTTCAGTAGTTTAGCCTAGGTTGAATCCCATGGTGACAGAGCTCTAAGACAGTTAAAGAAAGCCAGCAAGAAATAACCAGAAGAGGAATTATGTCATTTCTGCATTCTGCTGGCCAAAGCAAGTCACAAGGCCAGCTCAGACTCAAGGGATAAAGAGCATTTTCACTTATTTTCTAAAAAGCTTCTTTTTAGGGGTGTGTGTGTGTGTGTGTGTGTGTGTGTGTGAGTATGTATGCACAAGAGTGCATCCAGTGACTGTGGAGGCCAGGAGAGCTATGTGATGTGCTGGGAACTGAACTCTGATCCTGTAAAAGAGCAACAAGCACTCCTTTTTAATTTTTTATTTATTTTTTTATGTGCAGGAGTATTTTGTCTGCATGGATATATGTGTACCCATGTTGCACAATACTCACAGGGATTAGAAGAGGGCATCGGGGAGGATCCGGGTTCCATCCCCAGCACCCACATGGCGGCTGAGAACTGTCTGTAACTCCAATTCCAGGAGAACTCCAGTTCCAGGGAAATCTGACGCCCTCTTCTCACCTCTGCAGCATTGTACGACACGGGTGCACAGACCTACATGCAGACAATACATTCATACACAAAACAAAACAAAACAAAACAAAACAAAACACAAAACACAAAACAAAACAAACAAAACAAAACAAAATAAAATTAAAAAATTAAAAAAATAAAAAAATTAAAAAAATAAAAAAA